>CAUYRT010101010.1:0-23586 GCA_963574885.1 Lepilemur ruficaudatus | reverse complement strand
TTTAGGGACTACAAATTAAATTCAGCACTTAAAAGTTGTTTTGTTTGTAATAAATACTACAAAACAATTCTATAAAAGTTAGAATTAAGATATCATTTAGTTTGTTACTTAGTCATAAATTAATTAAAAAATTTTTTTTTTTGAGACACAGTCTTGCTTTATTGCTGGGGCTGTAGTACAGTGGTGTGATCGTAGCTCACTGCAGCCTTGAACTCCTGGCCCCAACTGATCCTCCCACCTCAGCCTCCCAAAGTGCTGGGATTCCACGTGTGAACCACTGTGCTCAGCCTCATAAACCTTTCTTCTGTGCCTGGTACACAAGTGAGTTCCAATAAAAATGTGTGGTATTGTATTTTCTGTGCATCTCTTATCTTCCCCACTGGCGTAGGGACCACACCTGATGCATCTGTCCTTCCAGCTTTTCACTCAACAGATGTTTGTTGTGCACCTACTGTGTGCTAAACTCCACGTGCTGGGAGCTCAGCTGTGAACAAGATGGTAAGGCTGTGGTCGCATGTGGCCTACAGTCTGATGTGGAAACAGACACTAACACAGGCATGTTAGTTAAGAGGATGATGTAGGGAGGCGAAAGGGCCGACAAAGTAAAACCGGGTAAAGTGAAAGACAGTGACGGGCACAGGTCCCCCTCTGGACGGGGGGTGATGGGGAAGTCCTCTCTGACATTTGACCTGGTCCCTGAAGGACCGGGAGTCAACCACAGGAAGAGCCAAGGTTGCGTCTTCCCGGCAGCAGGAGCAGCAGGCGCAGAGGTCCGCGTGGACCAGAGGCACCCGCGGGAGGGCAGAGCGCGCGGCTGGACGAGGACGGGGCGTGGTGTGAGCCGGGGAGCCAAGTTGGGGGCCGCACGAAAGCCTCTAAAACCCGTCACTCATCTGGTGGCAGAACCCGAACGAGCTGTTGTGAGGCTGTTGATGACCTTTATTTATCCCACTCAGCAGGAACGTTCACGTCTCTGCTGCAAAAATGTAAACGTGCTCGGTATCAGGGTGCTGCCCAGACCTCGCTGGCAGGGCAAGGTGATACATGGTACATGTCCGTGTGTCATAGTCCTTCTAACGCTGAAAAGTTCTGATTTGTAAAACGCCTCTGGGCCCAAGAGTTTCAGAAAGAGACTGTGAGCTCAGTGCTGCAGGCCACAGAGGGTACCCAGAAAGGCACGGAGGAAATGCCTGTCTTCCAGGTAACTGTCAAACACTCAAAGAGGAGCCAGCTCGGGCCGTCCCCGGGCCGCTTACCTCTTATAGTAGGCCAGCTCCTCCTGCAACAGGAACACCTTGGACTTGAGCTCGTTCCTCTCGTGCAGCACGTCCCGCAGCTCCTGCAGGGTGAACCGGGGGCGGTTGGGGTCCTTGAGATCCATGGCCACCTTCTCCGCGTCCGAGACACGCTCCTCTCCAACTGGCTCCATCTGGAGGAGGCAGAGATGCCGCTAATGAATTCCTGGCAGCCACCGGCGGCACCCACTCTGTATCCTCCTGCAGCCCAAATTTCCCACCTCCTGGGGCGTGAGCAGCCGGCTGCACGTCTATTTTAAGCACTTGCGGGCGGCCCCTGCTCACGTTCTGTACACTTTCCCTCCGGAGGTGGAAGCCCGCAGCCACCTGTTCATTGTTCGCCTTCTCAATAGCCAGACCCGCCTCCCGCCACCTCCCCGCCCGCCGCTGGATTACGAACGTTAAACGGCATCCAAAGGGAAGAAACATTGGCCGCCCTCACCGATCTGCCTGCTGTCACCCCCCAGCTCTCCTCTCGTGTTCTTACTAAGACCACTGCTAATCTGGCCAGAGGGGCTGGAATCAGCCTGCATGCAACTCTTGATTCCTTTTCCATGTGACATTAAGTCACACACGTCCTCCCATCGGTTACGGGTCTTCTGGTGAGCCTCTCCTCCTTGGCGGCCCTGGGTGTCTTGACTCCCCAGTTCGGTGGAACGCTGGCGGGGGTGCACTGGGGCATTTCTCCTCAATGAGGGTGACACAGGTGGACCCCAGCATCATGCTAAGTCACCTGCCCCAGGTCAGAGCTACACCCATCCCCCCACCTTCCATACCAAGGGAGCCTTTAAAAAAATGGTGGTGGAATACATATAACATTTGAACGTTTTTAGAGCATGCAATTCCGTGCATTTAGTATGTTCACAGTGTCATGCAACCCCCTCCTCTTATCTAGTTCCAGAACATTTTCATCCCAAAAGGGACGTTTTTGAGGTTCATCCATGTGGTAGCACAAATCAGTATTTCATCCCTTTTTATGGCCGAATACTATTCCACTGCATGCACATGGCACATTTGCTTTATCCAGTCTTCAGTCGGTGGCCATTTGGGTCGTTTCTACCTTCTGGCTTTTGTGAATAGCGATGCCTAGAGCCGTGTTTGTTCCGACACCTGTTTTCACGTCTTCTGGATATACACCTAGCAGTGGAACTGCTGGGTCATATGGTAATTCTATGTTTAACTTTTTGAGGAGTTGTCAAACTGTTTTCCACAGCGGCTGCACTATTTCACATTCCCACCAGCCATGCAGGAGGGTTCCAATTTCTCCATATTCTTGCCAACATTTATTTCCCATTTTTTTGGACAGCAAGGATGTCTTTGCAAGCTGCTTCCAATTCAGCTGGCCAAATCTACAGGTGGCCCATGCTCTCAAGATAGTGCAATGTCCCTGACACCTCTGAGCCACAGTGTCCTGTGACCGGACAGACGTTAGGACAGCAGTGGAAAACTCCAGAACAGTCAAATGGGAGATGGAAATAGACACCCCACCCCAGGCCCCCAAGAAAAACCTCACAGTGGCACAGGGAGCAGGGGACTCACTCCAGTGTGGATGGGGCCACACGGCCAGGAGGCCAAAGGACTCTAGGAGGCAGAGCCGAGATGCTTCACATCCTGGGAGAGTCTAGCACAGGCTGTTCTGGGAAGGGACACTTGAAAGGAGACACCGCCCACGTGGCAGATCCGGTGACAGAGTAGCACAAGGCAGGCCTGAGTGGGGGGAGCCGTCTGACCCCGCCCCGTCAGTGCTGAGCCGCTGCGGCAGGAGAGGGGGCCTCGATGCAGCAAGAAACTGAAACCGCCACCTGCCACCCCCGCGAGCTGCTTGGGCAGCTGAGTGGGGCCTCTTCCCACCTAAGAACTCGGGAGGAAATGCTAGAGGATTTAATTTCCCAAGAAAGTATTCTCATCGTCTGCTGATGCCACAACTGCAGGTGGGCTGTGTCCTCAGGGGACATCTTCAGTGTCCGGCTTTCTCTGCAGGGCTCCACGGCACTCCTTGGACCACCCGACAGCTACGTACTGGGTGTTCTGTCCCCAAGACCACATACAGCAAGTGGCTGACAAACAGCAGGCATGCAATAATGCAGCTCCCTTCTCTTCCCCTGCCCGGGTGCGCCACAAAGCAACCTTGGGTGTCTAATATTTATCCAACATTTATCGAGCATAAACTTTGTGCCCTGCTGGTTGCTGAGCTCTGTCCTCAGATCAGAATCAAACAGATGAGGATGAAGAGAAGATAAGCACAAATAGACGCTTACAAGGTCACATAATCAAAGAGGTGCAGGGACATCAACTCTAACTGGAGAGAATCAGGGCAGATGTTGCTCAGGTGTGGTTTCTGTGTATGGGGTCTTGACACATGTGTAGGAGTTCACCAGGAAGTCTGGGCATTAGTCATATAGACCAGAGGTTGCAAACTAGGTCCTCAGCCCACCCCAGCACCCCCACCCCCACTCATTGGTCCTCACTGTGTCCTAAAACTCTATTGGCAGATGGGGCCACCCTGGGCCCACATTCCCCCATGGCAGTAACTGCAGTGCCATGGACAGCCCAGGATTGGCCTGTTCAGACCGACAGGGACCAAGAAGGCTCGTCCCAAGATAGCAATCCGGTCCCATCAGCGGTAGCTCTTCTAAGCTTACTGCATGAGGCACCATAGGTCGCCCGGGTTATCCCAGATAAGCCGGGCCTTCCTCGGGCTGCTGGTCCCAGGAGGCACTCTGGGCGCCGCCTGCAGGAGACACCCTGAGGCCCCAGCGGCTTCCCAGGGAGGCCCAAGAGACCAGCTAACAAGCCCTGGGACCTGTCCAGAGGCCTGAGGGTGGTGACATCATGGATCCGGGCCTATCCCAAGGCCTGGCCTCCTGGGAATGCTCCTCACTGCCTGGGCGCATCAAAGCGCCCTCTGCTCCCGCAACCCCAGCAAGGGGGTACGATGGTGCTCTGATCACACTCGGCACCTGCTGGCCCGCCGTGCGTAAATCCAGCCCTGTCTGCTTTCCCCACATAGGCAGAGCCCACATTATAGAAAAGCCCTGCTAAGAAATCAGAACATGTAAGGCAGAGGTATCCAGGAGATAGTTATTAATTTTACTGTTCTCCTACTGCATTTGTTTAAAGCCTTTTAGACAGGGAGCCCACTGCATTTTTTTTTTTTTTTTTTGAGACAGAGTCTCACTCTGTTGCCCGGGCTAGAGTGCCGTGGCGTCAGCCTAGCTCACAGCAACCTCAAACTCCTAGGCTCAAGCGATCCTTCTGCCTCAGCCTCCCGAGTAGCTGGGACTACAGGCATGCACCACCATGCCTGGCTAATTTTTCTATATATTTTTAGTTGTCCAATTAATTTCTTTCTATTTATAGTAGAGACAAGGTCTCGCTCTTGCTCAGGCAGGTTTCGAACTCCTGACCTTGAGTGATCCGCCTGCCTCGGCCTCCCAGAGTGCTAGGATTACAGGCGTGAGCCACCGCGCCCGGCCCCACTGCATTTTAAGGATTTATATGTCTGATCATGAAACGCAGGAAAACCTTTGATTAAAATACCAGGAGCTGGAGGAACCAGAGAACTGCTGAGGGGAGGCGGCAGGACTGCATGTCGTGGGACTGTGCTGATGGGAAGCGTCCAGAACAGGCACATCCACAGAGTGCCCGGGGCGGGGCAGAGCGGGGGTGACTGCTGATGAGTAGGGGTTTCTTTCTGGGGCAGTAGAAACATTCTAGGTAGTGGTATGAGCACACAACTTAGTGAATAAACTAAAAACCACCTAGCTGTGTACTTTAAATGGCTGGATGGTATGGTGTATGAATTATACCTTAATAAGGATGTTACAGAAATAGAGATGTCTACTGGAGATGGCACTGAAATGACAGTGCCACCACTCAGAAAGGATCGTGGGGCAATGATGAGAAGATCCCTCTCTAGCTCTGGATCCCTCTCTGGCTCCCATCTCCCCCCCCGCTGAATCCTGCCCTGGGACGAACCCCTCCCTGCCAGCCACTTGCTGCACACGCTCCTGTCTGGCTCTCGCTGTCCCCCTTTCTGGAACGGACTGTGTCCTCATTCCACCCCTGGACACCCTCCGCCGCCCACAGGACTGTCCGGACGCCGTGAAGCCCCACCCCGCACCACGCCCGCCCCTCCACGTCCCTGTCCCTTCTCCAGCCTCCCGGTCCTCCGTCCCGGCCGTGCTGCAGTGAACCTCCTGGGTCAGGTCAGGGTCATTCCCCTCACGCATCAGACGAGGAAACGGACCACCGAAGAGAGGACGGGCCCTGGTCACACGGTAGCCAGTGTTTGAAGCCACCGCCACCTGCAGTTCCCGCGTGACTGACAAGCATCCCAAACTGCACGCAGCTCCGAGGCAGGGAAGCAGGGCCAGCCTGGGTTTGGGAGCAGCCCGCGGGGTGGTCATTCTGCAACCTAACTTTATGTCCCCATTTCTTCCCCACCACCTTGGCTGCCAGAAAGGGAAGCCGAAACCAACGGGCCATCAGGCCAAGATGTGAAATGTCCCTGTGCTCGTTGCTAAAGAGATCTGGAACAGAGCTGGGAGTCTTGGGGCTGGGGTGATGTCCTCGAGACCCAGGTTTGGACCGGGCCCTGCCTGGCCAGGAGGAGACAGGCCTGAGCCTTTGTGGGGCCTGAGGCTGGGAGGGGTACACCGTGGAGAGGGGGCACCACCTCCCCAAGCTTGGCCTACCTGCTCTGTTGCTGGCACCGGCCTCCTCCCCTCCATCCCACTGCCATATTTAAATTTTTTTTTTTTTTTTTTTAGAGCTGGGGCTTCGCTGTGTTGTTCAGGCTGGTCTCAAACTCCTGGTCTCAAGAGATCCTCCTGCCTCGGCCTCCCAAAGTTGCTGGGATTATAGGCGTGAGCCTCCGCGCCCGGCCCCACTGCCACATTTAGTCCAGCCTTCCCCATTCTCGCCTGGGTTATTGCAAAGGGCCCCGACAACCACGTCTGCCCTGAGCTCTCCCCTGTTCACACTGTCCTCCACGAAACTCAGCCGATCCTAGCTCCTGCCTGCCAAGACCCTGTGAATGGACCCATGCCTCCCCTGCTCAGAGTACTGGGTGGCACTCTGGGCCCCAACGCTCTGGCAGCTGTTTTCTCTGCCTGGCCCGCACCCATGCCCACACTCCTTTGAGCCTAGTCACTGTGATTGTCCTCGGGAGAAAGACCACGCCCCACTTCCAGTCCCTGTGGCTTGTGCTCGCAACCACCAGGGGCAGCCACGTGACTTGGGAACAGAAAGCATGCATATTCTAGACATCTGGCCACCACAGTTGGTTCAGTGATGGGCCAAGGAGAGCATTCCCTCCGACTTTTGCTGGGACTCTTGGGGAAGAGGCACTTTCTTTCCACTGGGGTTGCTAAGCTGGCTAAGTACCAGGAGCCACTGTAAGGCAAGAGCCTGCCTGAGAGTGACAACACCACGGAAGAAAGCAAAGCCAAGAGAAAGTCTGAATCAAATTCCAGACAGCATCATTTGGGCACCTGGAACCAGCTATACCTGAAGCCATCCCTAACTCAAAGCTTTTAGTTGCAAAGCCAATAAATTCCTTTCTTCTCTCCCTTAAGCCATTTTAATTTAGGCTTACGTCACTTTTAGCCAAAAGCAGGCCCTAACCTCTCCCTTTTAAGACTTTCCTCTTACCTTCGTGTGTATCGCAGGTTGCTACAGAAAACCTAGAAGTGACTGGCCTGAATTCACAGGACGTTTAATGAGTGCTGGGACTTGAACCCGCCTGTGAGCTTGTCTGTCTTTCCTCCCCTACCTGTGACTCAGGTTACTAGCACAGTGTCTGCAAACTTCAGACAGTTAATATGTATTTATTGGAAGAAAAAGCAAGCCCTGAGCATCTCCCTAACAGTTCGGTACACTTTTTAGGAGCAGCAGGTCTACCTTCCACATTTCTACCTGTCACAGCCTTGGCATTAACAACACCACCGACACACAGCCTAAGGAATAGCTCTTCCATGAAACCCGACATCACCACCCGCTAAGCACTGACGGCCTCAGCCTGTGCTCCTGGCGTGCTCTGGGGGCACCTCACAGCCCTGGGCCTCCCTGGATTTTCGATGCGGCTACGGTGGGCAGTTCCATCCATGCAGAGGGTGTATTTGCACTGCTAGGCAACCATCACCACTATCTAATTCCAGAATGTTTCCTTCACCCCCAAAAGAAACCCCATCCCCATTGACAGTTACCCCTCTATTCCTCCCTTCCCCCACCGATTGCCCTTCTGCCTCTGTGGACTTGCCTGTTTTGGACATTTCATATAATTGGACTCATATGCCGTGTGGCCTTTGGTGACGGGCTTATTTCTCATAGCATCGTGTTTTCAGGGTTCATCCATGCAGTGGCACGAATCAGTGCTCCCTTTCATGGCTGAGTAATATTCCACTGTGTGGCTAGACCACATTTTGTTTGTCCCTTATTCAACTGACGGACATGTGGGTTGTTTCCACCTCTTGGCTATCATGAACAGTGTTGCTTTGCACACTGACGTGGAAACTTTTGTTTGAACACCTGTTTTTAATTCTTCTGGGTATATGCCCAGGAGCGGAATTGCCGGGTCATATGGTAGTGTGTGATCACCGACTAACGTCTGGACTAACGCCTCTGCAATTCTAAACTGTAAACCCCATGGGACAGGGCCCGGGTCTGTATTTAGCTCACCATTCTATCCTCTGTGCCTACCACACAGTCAACCATCATTGGAAGGAATGAATGAATGAATGAATGAATGGCAGGTGCCCAGGAGCCATCACTAAGTGGAATGCCCCGGGCCAGAATGTTCCAGGTCCAGTTCTGCCTTTACCCAGCTGTGTGTCTCTGGGCAGTCGCCGGTTCTCTCTCCCATTTTGTTACAGATAACGGGGAACACAAGGCAACCCTGCCTGGAGCAGCCCCCAGACTCGCCTCCCACAGCCCCTCCGCACCCACCCTGGCACCCACCCGAGCACCCACCTCAGGTTCCTCCTCCCCGTTCTGGCTGAGCTCGCCCTGCAGCCTCTCTCGCAGCTTCCCAAGCTCTGACCGCAGGTTGCCCATCTCCTGCTCCTTGGTCTGCAGGTCTGCTTCCAGCTCCACCTTCTGTTCGATCAAGGCCTTCCCTTGGGCCTCCACCACCGTGACCCGGTGCCGAAGGTCGTGGTTGATCTTCATCAGCCGTGTCTGTTGCTGCTGCAGCTGTAGAAACAGGGAGGCCATTGTGAGGGGCTGCCACCTGCAGTGGCTCAGGCTGTGCACTGCACAAGGGCAAACCATCTACAGGTGTGCCATTTATACCATCAACATCTTTGTTTGAAACTTGTTCACATTCTCGTAACTATTGATACCAGAGATAGGCAATTTGTATATTTACTACGATAATTTTATGGCAGATGGGAGATAAGTGTCTTGTTAGAATTAATATAGTATGGCAATTTCCTGACAGATGGAGGTAACATGCGTTGCGAAAGGGGCAGCTTTTCCTAACTCAGGCAGAGACAACGTATGGGTTCCTGGACCTGCCTGGACCCTGCTAAGTCGCTCAGAGGCCATGACGGGAGGGGATGGGTTGGAGGAGGCCTCAGGGTCAGTGCAAAGGCTGATCGGGCCTCAGGACCTCCCTGGCTATGTTTCAAGTTTGGGCCCCCCAAGCCATAGGCAGGGTCCCCCACCCCACGGAGCCCAAAGCATGAGACCGAGGGGGGAAGGAACCCCCTGAGTGGAGGATCCAGTCTCTTGCTCGTTCCCAGTGGCCGGGAGGGTAGGTGCAGGTTAAGGGCTCATCACTTACAGCCTCGACGTCCTCATTTTTCAGGCCGAGCTCCCTGTCTTTGGCACGGATCTCGTCACGCTGCTTGTCCACCACCTCCTTCAGCTTTTTCATCACCTGCCGCTCCCGCTCTGACATGCCTGGGGTGGGGCGTGTGGGACCAGCTGGTGAATCCAGCCCCACACACACTGAAATCGCCCGTAGCTTCCCACTGAGAATGAAACTGAAGTCCTGGTGGCCCCCAGCCTCACCCTCTATGGCCTGCACCGCTCCCTCCGCCCACCCAGCGCCTGCTCTCCCTGTGCCTGGGCCCCTGTGAGCTCAAGCCCCGCTCAAGGCCTCTGCCCTCATTCCCTCTCTGCTCACGTCTCACCTCCCTGTGGCTGGCTCAAATGTCACCTCTTCGCAGAGGTCTTCCCTCCTCCGACCACCCTGGAGTAGTCCCCAGCTCCCACCCACCTGTCAGTGTCTCTCTGACCCCACTCCTCGCCCCCATTTCTTATATTCACAGCATTCTTCACAGTTACTAAGTGTCTTTACATTCTTTTATCTCACAAAAGATGTTGGGCGCGGTGGCGCACGCCTGTAATCCTAGCACTCTGGGAGGCCGAGGCGGGAGGATCCCTTGAGCTCAGGAGTTCAAGACCAGCCTGAGCAAAAGCAAGACCCCGTCTTTACTAAAAATATTAGCCAGGTGTGGTGGCACATGTAGTCCCAGCTACTCAGGAGGCTGAGGCAGGAGGATGGCTTGAGCCTAGGAGTTGGAGGCTGCAGTGAGCTATGATGATGCCACGGCACTCTAGCAGGGGGGACAGAGTGAGACTGCCTCAAAAAATAAAAAAGATTAAGGTGATAAATTTTATGTAATATGTTAGGTGTATTTTCACCATAAAAAATAACTACGTATACATATATATCCCACTAGATTTCAAAGATTGAATATGACATTGAGAGACTTACTACGAAAAAAGAATGCAAAATAGCCCATTGACAATTTTTATACTGATTACATGTTGCAAAGATACTTACTATTTTGGATCTACTGGGTTAAGTAAAATAGATTATTACTTTCATCTGTTTCTTTTGAAATTACTTTCATCTGTTTCTTTTTACTTTTTCTAACTTACCAGCTAGAAACGTTACAATTACTTCTGTCTCTGATGCTCTGTGCTGCCCTTCAGAAAATGACCATGTGGTCCGTTTTCCTCCTCCCTGGTGACTCAGTTGCTCCTTCAGAGCCCAATGTGTTTTTTCCAGACCCTCGAGCACATCCTGGACCCCATCTCCCCGGTGCGATGGCTCGGACACCGTGATTCACCCCTGCATGTGCTAGCAAGTAGTTTTCATAGGTCGCCCTCCAGCTGACAAGATGCATTTCCAAAAACAGGGGGCAGGGAAGTGTTTTTTCATCTGGAGATTTCCAGGGGCTGAAATCAGGAAACTGCCAAGGTGCTCTGAGCGCAGCACCCGCTGTTAACTTCTGAGAAAGCCACACTGTTCCACGCAGGGCTGGCTCCTCTGGGAGCCACTCCACTCCCCTGCACAGGACTCAGACGACTGCCCCCTACATCCTCAGTCTACCCAAGGCCTCTGCCCAGCACATTCTCAGCGTGGCACCTGCCACACGGTCACAACTTCACGGGCTCCACCTTCTCCCAGGGACCCCGTCTGCCCAGTGTCTGTTCCTCTAGCAGGCGGAAGAGATGCCTTTGTCCTTGAGTTCCCATGCAAAATAAAAGTAACCATGACAGGCATGCTTGGCATCCGCCTGGTCTCCCTGCTCCGGAGGGGGCTGCTGCCAAGCGGCCTCCTGAGCTAACCCTTCAGGAGCCGGACCCACGCTGGATACCACTGAAGTGCTTCTTACATCACGTGTGTGTAGGCTGTTTCCCGACAAGCCCGGCAGGGATCTAGCAGCCGTGGAAGCAAAGCAAAGCTCCCCACGTGCAGGACGAGCGATGTGCCAAGCAAGCAGCCCAGAGCTTTCAGGTCCGTGCCTGTGGGTCCCCAAGGCCTCTGGGGCCTTAACGGGACAGGCAGGGGAATTCCCAGGTCACCCCCAGAGGCCTCTGGGTGCCCTGCAGAAATGCCCAAAGTTCAACACAGTTTCCACATGGCCCAGCAATTCCACTCCTAGGTACATACCCCAAAGAACTGAAAACGCTTGTCCACGCAAAGCTGGGGCGCAACTGTTCACAACAGCACTATTGCAACAGCCAAAGGTGGAAACACCCCATGAGCCCATCAGCGGATCAACAGATAAACAAAACGTGGGCTCTCTGCAGAATGGAACTAACTCAGATACAGAGAGGAATGAGGCCCTGAGCCCTGCTATAGTGTCCGTGAACCCTGAAAGCACTACACTTAGTAAAAGAAGCCAGACACAAAAGACCACATCGTGTATGATTCCATTGACAGGCAATGTCCAAAAAAGACAAATTCACAGACACAGAGAGTAGATCAGTGGGTTCTTACAGCTTAGGGTGAACAGGGCATGATGTTTCTTTGTGAGGTGATGAAAATGTTCTAAAATTGTGGTGATGGTTGCACAACTCTGTGAATAGACTAAAACCACCGAATTGTACAATTTTTTTTTTTTTTTGAGACAGGATCTTACTCTGTCACCCAAGCTGGAGCGTAGTGATATAATCATAGCTCACTGCAACCTCCTAAGCTTAAGTGATCCTCCTACCTCAGCCTCCCCAGTAGCTGGGACTATGGGTGAGTGCCACCATGCCCGGCTAATTTTTCTTATTTTTTTGTAGAGATGGGGTCTCGCTATGTTGCCCAGGCTGGATGAACTGTACACTTCAAATGGTGAATTATGTGGTACGTGAATAATATCTCAATAAAGCTATTACAAAACAAATGATGGCAAATATTTATCTAGTGCTTACCATGTGCTAAATACTTTACCATATATTAACTCATTTAATCCTTACAATAATATCCACATTTTACAGTTGAAGAAGCTGACTTATGGAAAAGTAAATCATCTTGCCAAGGCTGGGATCTAGCTGAGCTGAGATTTGGACCCAGGCAGTCAGAGATGACCTTATGTAAAGATGCCCCAATGGGACACAGTGGCTCATGCCTGTCATCCTCACACTTTGGGAGGCCAAGGTGGGAGGATCACTTGAGGCCAGGAGTTAGAGACCAGCCTGGGCAACACAGGGAGACCTCACCTCTATAAAAATAAAATAAAAAATTAACTGGGCATGGTGGTGCATGCCTGTAGTCCCAGGTACTCAGGAGGCTGAGGTAGGAGGATCACTTGAGCCCAGGAGTTCGAGGCTGCAATGAGCTATGATGGCATCACTGCACTCCAGCCTGGGCAACAGAGTGAGACCCTTTTGCTTAAAATTTTTTTTTTAATTAAAAAAAAAAAAAAAGATGCCCCCTACCAAGTCACGTTCTATCACATCCCCTGTGACAGCTCTCCCACAGCACAGGTTGCCACCTGGAACTGTGCCCTCTGTTTATTTGTTCACATGTTTATCACCCCATCTCCTCTCCATGCGGACAGGGTCTCCGTCCTGTCTAATGTGTATTCCAGGGCGGAGACAGGAGCCTGACAAGCACAGGGGGATCTGTAACACCATGTAACGAACCCCTGTGTCACCATCTGTCAACCGAGGCAGGGTTATGGTATAAACCAACATGACAACAGGAGTCCAGAGGCTTTGGACATCAGAAAGCACCTGGGACACATTCAGGGAACATGATGATGGTGGCGACTGCTGATGGCGTAGGTGACGACGACAACAGGAACGGCCCTCTCCTCACACCCTGAGCCCACACCCCTCTTACCTTCGTGCTTCTGGAACTCCTCCTCGGAGAAGCTGACGTCCTTGTGAGAGAGGTTGGTCATGAGCTGCTTGTTCTCCTCCTGCAGCTGGGCTATCTGGGAGAGTAGGTCCTGTGCCTCCCCGCGCCACACGTCCTCCACCAGCTCCAGCTCCTGCCAAGGCCACGGCACGCGCTGCGGTCACGGCCTGTCCGGGGTAGCTGGGGCTGTCCCCATCCCCGTGAGAACCAGGCATCGGGCAGGTGGGTAGACAAAGCCACCGCCAGCCCCTGACGGCACCTCTGCAAGAAAGAGAAGCTGCTTCCCCGGGGCCGATGCCTGTATGTCTGCTGCTAGGACTGGCCTGGCTAGAACCGCACCAAGGACAGCCACACAGCCGCTTCTGCTGTCGACAGAGAAGGGTGTGGCTGAGCGGCCAGAGCCTACGGGGTCCCAGCATTCCCAGCCACCTCTGGGGGGGGGGTCCTGCCCCTGATCTTTGGACAACCAGGGCACGCCTGCTTCTCCAAGGGAGAAAGAGGCTTCAAAGATCCTGCGATGTCCAGGCCGACAGGGCCCTCCTGCCTCAGGGCTATCAGATAGCTATCAGATACAGGCGTCACTCTAGGGGGTCTTGAGCCACACTTAATCACTCTGAGCCTCAGTTTCCCTCATTCTGGGAACCAAAACATAAAGGCTCACAAGGCGGATGTGAGGATAAGTAAGATCAGTGTAGTGCAATTATTTTGTGGATATCTGGAATCAAAGAGACAGACAGTAACAAGTGCTCACAAAAACATGAAGAAATCAGAACTCTCCTACACTGCTGGTGGGAAGGTAAAATGGTGCAGCTATGTTGGAAAACAGTCTGCTGGTTCCTCAAAATGTTGAACAGAGTGCCCCAGGGCCCAGCAATTCCACCACTGAGATCGGCCCAAGAGATATGAAAACCTGTCCACACAAAAATGTGTGCGTGTGAATGTCTGTAGCAGCACTATCCATAGTAGCCAAAAGGTAGAAACAACCCGCATGTCCATCAACGGAAGAACGGGCAAATAAAATGTCGTCTATCCATACGATGGAATAACAGCCATAAAAAAGAATGAAATTCTGACACATACTACAACATCGAGAAACCTTGAAAACATGCTAAGAAAAGAAGCCAGGCTGGGCGCAGTGGCTGGCGCCTGTAATCCCAGCACTCTGAGAGGCCGAGGCAGGAGGATTGCTCGAGGTCAGGAGTTTGAGACCAGCCTGAGCAAGAGCGAGACCCCCGTCTCTACTAAAAATAGAAAAATTAACTGGGCATATGGTGGTGCACATCTGTAGTCCCAGCTACTTGGGAGGCTGAGGCAGGAGGATCATCTGAGCCCAGGAGTTTGAGGATGCAGTGAGCTGTGATGATGCCACTGCACTTGAGCTGGAGTGACAGAGAAGGACACTGTCTCAAAAAAAAGAAGCCACAAAGGCCATATATTGTGTGATCCCGTTTATATGAAACGTCCAATAAGGAAAACCCGCAGAGACAGAGAGCACATTGAAGGTAATCTAGAGCCGGAGTGCTGGGGGAAATGAGGGTTGACTGTTAATGGGCACGAATTTTCTTTTCGGGGTAATGAAGATGTTCTAAAGGTGACTGTGGTGATGTTGTACAAGTCTCTGAATATACTGAAAACCACTGAAGTGCAGACTTCAAATGGATGTATCGTATGGTATCTGATTATACTCAATACAGCTGTTACCTCCAAAGAAGTCTGTGCGCAACTGTAAACTAGTTCGCAAAGCATTGCAGCCGGCACTGGACACAACAGCGAGGTAAGGCTGGGTTGCTGGCACCTGCTGACCCACGTTTGAATCCTGTTTCTGCCACTGACTAGCTGACCTTGGGCAAGTTATTCACCCTTTGGGTGCCCGGAAACAAGGAAAGAAGTGTGTTATCTGCCTGGGAGCGCTGTTGTGAGGATTAATGGTCACTACATATAAAGCGCCTGGAATACGCCTGGCACTCAGGAAGTGCGAATGACAATGTGTGTACTAATCCCTGTTCCTCCTACAATCCGTCACAAGCCTGCCAGGTGGCCGGACACTCAGCATCGTCTCTGTCCATGTCTCAGTAAGTCCTTAGATCCCACCTCCTTCGTCAGGAAGCCTGCCCCAGGGGGAAACGAGGAGTGATGAGCCAGTGTTCAGACAGCTGGCGCGAGGTCACCAGGGCAGGAGAAGGGCAGGGCGGAGCCGTGGTGGAAGGGTGCGACAGGCGCGCGACCACCCCACATGCAGGCTCGGGTCAGGAGCAGAGTGAGGCTCTTCCAGCCCCTCCTCTCCGCTCCCGCCTGGCACAGGCTGAGCACACAGGGCTCAGAGAGCGTCAGTCCGGGGTAACTGGCTGGGGCGGGCATAACAACAGCCCCCAACGGCAAACATGTCCTAATCCCTGGAACCCGAGAATACGTTGCCTTAGGTGGCAAAAGGGATTTTGCATTTGTGACTGAGTTAAGGATCTTGGGATGGGGAGATGATCGTGCATTATCCAGGTGGATCTACGTAATCACAGGGTCCTTATAAGAGCGAGACAGAAGGGTCAGTGTCAGGGACAATGTGGCTTTGATCTCCAGAGAGAGATGTGAAGATGCGACACTGCTGGCTTTGAAGAGGAGGAAGGGACCCCAAGCCAAGGAATGCAGACAGGCTCCCAAAGCTGGAAAAGGCAAAGAAATGGATTCTCCTCTAGAGGCTTCCAAAGGAATGGTGTCTTCTTGACACCTTGATTTTAACCCAGTGAAACCCATTTACGACTCCTTTTTTTTTTTTTTTTTGAGACAGAGTCTCACTCTGTTGCCCGGGCTAGAGTGCCGTGGCGTCAGCCTAGCTCACAGCAACCTCAAACTCCTGGGCTCTAGCGATCCTCCTGCCTCAGCCTCCCAAGTAGCTGGCACTACAGGCATGCGCCACCATGCCTGGCTAATTTTTTCTATATATTTTTAGTTGGCCAATTAATTTCTTTCTATTTTTAGTGGAGACGGGGGTCTCACTCTTGCTCAGGCTGGTCTCGAACTCCTGAGCTCAAACAATCCACCCGCCTCGGCCTCCCAGAGTGCTAGGATTACAGGTGTGAGCCACTGCGCCCGGCCACATTTATGACTCTTGACCTCCAAAACTTTATCCAGTATTATTCATATTGATATTATCCACATGCCTCCACAATCCTACATTACATTATATCCACATGTATCCATAATAAGCCGTGCACGGTGGCTCATGCCTATGATACCAGTACTTTGGGAGGCCAAGGCTGAGGTGGGAGGATCACTAGAGGCCAAGAGTTTGAGACCAGGCTGGGCAACATAGAGAAATCCCATCTCTACAAAAAATAAAATATAGCCAGGTGTGGTGGTGTGCACCTGTCATCCCAGCTACTCTGTAGGCTGAGTCTAGAGGATCACTTGGGGCCATGCCTTCTGCCTAGAATGTCCCTCCCCCCAGATCTCTCTGTGGTTGGTTCCTATACTTCATCTGGGGCTCAGCTCAGATGTCACCTCCCCAGGGAAGCCTTCCTGACTGCTTCATCTATTAGACCACCACCCTAGTCTTAGTCTCCCTGTTTTATTTTCTCCATGGCACTTATAAACCAATTAAAAAAAATCTATCTCCTTATGCTAGAATTGCACCATCCCACAGAGGAGCCACTAACCACATGTGGCTGCTGAGCACCTGAAATGTGGCTGGTCTCAGTGGGGACACAGGGTAAGGGTGAAATATGCACCAGATTTTGAAGATGTGCTAGGAAGAAAAGAATGCAAAATATCTCAATAGTAATGTTTTAGGCCGGGCACGGTGGCTCACACATGTAATCCTAGCACTCTGGGAGGCCGAGGCAGGTGGATTGCTCAAGGTCAGGAGTTCGAAACCAGCCTGAGCAAGAGTGCGACCCCGTCTCTACTATAAATAGAAAGAAATTAATTGGCTGACTAAAGATATATACAGAAAAAAAATGAGCTTGGCATGGTGGCGCGTGCCTGTAGTCCCAGCTACTCGGGAGGCTGAGGCAGAAGGATTGCTTGAGCCCAGGGAGTGTGAGGTTGCCGTGAGCTAGGCTGACGCCATGGCACTCACTCTAGCCCGGGCAACAGAGTGAGACTCTGTCTCAAAAAAAAAAAAAAATTCTTTCAATGATGTGATGTGCTCCTGAACCTCAGAACTTTCAGCTGCCTAGGTATGCAGGCCTTCTGACAAGCCTTAAATAACCACAACCCTGCATTTTATGCAATAGAAATACTTGGACTCCACTCAGAGCATTATTGTGGTGTTTCACTCAACTCAAATATGTAGTCCCCAAAGAAAGCCTTAAGAATTCAAACATAATCAGTAAACTTAAACAATCCCACAAAAAGCTAATGCTTTGAAAATCAAAACTTGATATTTAAACAGTATTAATTATATGCATCTATATGGTACTTTATACTCTTCTAAACAATCTCATCTCAAATGTAATAGCTATTCAATAAATGTTTGTTAGATTAACGAATCTAACATACACACGCATTAAAGGTGGCAGATTATTTGAAAATAAGCACACTGAAACAGAAAGGACAAGTAGTCTAGTTCAAATGGCCACAGAGGGTGGAGAAAGGAGAAGTAGGAAGAAGAGTGAGGTCTCTTGATTCCCACGACAATGTCTTTGCCCCCACATGAAATCTAGAACATGAACAATCACTCATTACCTTTACTCTTCCATGTTCTTTTCCAAGGGACTCATACTCTCCTAAAAGCTACAAGGAAAAACAAAGAATTACACCACAAAATTAAACAGTATCAACTGAGGGATCGTCTACAAAATAACTGTCCCTACCCATCAAACATGCCAATGTCATGAAAGGGAAAGGTTAACACAGAATTGTTGAGTCTGTATAAAGGGAACAGGACAATTCCTGATACTGTTCTTGAAAGTTTTCTGTAAGTTTGAAATTATTTCAAAATAAAAAGTGAAACAAAATAATTTACTATCAATGCCCTTTAAGTATTTTAAGACTAAAATTTATTTGCATTGATCTTTTATGAATTACTGCATATTATTTCCTTGCTAAGTTAGCTCTACAGAGTAAAGGTACAATGCCAAACATAATATAATTAGGTGATTTATTTTAAAATACATATGTGGGCCAGGCGTGGTGGCTCATGCCTGTAATTCTAGCACTCTGGGAGGCTGAGGCAGGAGGATAGTTGGAGCTCAGGAATTCAAGACCAGCTTGAGCAAGAGCGAGACCCCATCTCTACTAAAAGAAATAGAAAAAATTAGCCAGTCAACTAAAAAATGAGACAAAAAATTAGCTGGGCGTGGTGGCTCACGCCTGTAGTCCCAGCTACTCGGGAGGCTGAGGCAGGAGGATCGCTTGAGCCCAGGAGTTTGAGGTTGCTGTGAGCTAGGCTGACTCCACAGCACTGACTCTAGCCCAGGCAACAAAGCAAGACTCTGTCTCAAAAAAAAATTAGTCGCTCACACCTGTAATCCTAGCACTCTGGGAGGCCAAGGCGGGAGGATCGCTCAAGGTCAGGAGTTCGAAACCAGCCTGAGCAAGAGTGAGACCCCATCTCTACTAAAAGTAGAAAGAAATTAATTGGCCAACTAAAAATATATATATAAAATTAGCTGGGCATGGTGGCACATGCCTGTAGTCCCAGCTACTTGGGAGGCTGAGGCAGAAGGATCGCTTGGGCCCAGGAGTCTGAGGTTGCTGTGAGCTAGGCTGACGCCATGGCACTCTAGCCCAGGCAACAAAGTGAGACTCAATCTCAAAAAAAAAAAAAAGAAAGAGCATATTAGTATATTATTTAGAAACATACAGAGAAAAATGCTAGAAGAAATAGTTAACCGAGCCAAAAGTAATGGTCTCTAGGGTAGGGGACTGACTACAAGGCGAAGTGGGGAAGTACTGCTGTTTTTCATCTGAGATTTGACTATTAACCATTTACATGTATTACATTCACAAAAATAAATTTTAAAAACCAAACGAACAAGCAGCAAATCTAAATCTACTAGGTAGAATATTTCAACAGCCTAAATACTTTCAGATTATTTATGTACCATAATAATCTCAAAAAGGACATTAAAATTTAGGAAAAAATATGCAACCTGAAACCTAATCCAATTTCAATGTTACATAAATCCGAATTTTAAGTAAAATTATATCAAAGTGAAAAAATTCAATCAAATCTGCTCTCAATCTGGTTTATAGCATATTACCATGCCAGGCCCACAGATGTTAGGATAGCTTCAAAGTTGACCTGCTAGACACAGAACAGCAGGGGAGTGAAGCCATCGTTCTAAAGTTCTGACTTCTCGCTGCAAGAAAGACCCAACCAGCTCCATCAGGAAGGTATGTATTTGCAGCTACCGCAAAGTTATGTGAAACTAAAAGGTGGAAAAAGTCTTAGTAGCTTATAAGAGTACATTATCTAAATATCTTACTTCTAGTCAACCATGATGTTAAGTTGCCATTATTTGTTACTTACATCTTGAAACATTTTGTTTTCTTGTTTTAGCCTAGCTTCTTTATCATCTGAGAGTTTGTAAGCATTCTCAAATGCTTCTTCTAAATCCTGCAGTCTAGATTTTAGTCGAATGATGGTATTGTCTTTTTCTTTATTACTTGTTCTCATTTCCTCAATTCGTTCCTGCAAAATTTTGGAGGCGCTGCTGGCTGCGCTGAAGCGTTCTCTCAAGTCATTCTAAAAAATAAAAATCAAACATGATAAATTCTTTTATATGAAAAATAGATGTCTCAAAAGTGGCAAATTATTGGCATTAAAATACAGAATAAAACAAAATATACAAATGGAAGTGAACAAATTTACTATTTTGTTATGTCCTGGGACAGTCTAGAAAGGACCACCTACTGGAGTAACAGCTCCAGGCAGACAGAAAATGACTGAGGCACTATGATTCTAGGACTCGCCTAAGACAGTATCTCCTATGTTTCACTCTGAGGAAAACATAACCATGGCTATTAGGGAAGTTATTCTGAAGGTAGAGCTGGATTTTATTGTCCAACATTAATATTTAGGGAGGAAAAAGCATTTCTTACCTTATGAAAATAGAGAAAATCCAAAATGCATCCAATATATTAATATTCATTCAACCACCACTTTGGAATACCTGCTAGTTGCAAGGCACTAGGGTGCTAGAGATGTAAGATTAACAAGAAAGACAACAGTCCCTAACTTCATAAAGTTTACAGTTTAGAAAGAGACAAAGATAACTAAAAAAGCAAAGACAAAAATAACATGTGGAACAAAATGGGCATTTTGCATCCAAATTTTGTTCATAAGGTTATATGTATCTCATACATATACACACTCATTTTATGATAGCTTTCTCTCGTACATTTTATAATTTAACAGATATTAAAAATTAAACTTATAAACATGGACTTTGAGAAACTGACCCTTAAAAGATTGTTTTACACTAAAAGATTGGGAACAACATGAATAATAAAGATCTTTGTTCAAAAAGAAAAAAAAAGTTATATGTAGAATAAAACTTGGTAATTCATGAAAAAAAGTAATTTAATAATAAAAGTTTATGCACTCCTAGGTATATGCATAAGAAAACTAAAAACATATGCCCATAAAATCTTGCACACAAGCATCCATAGCAGTATCATTCATAATAGCCAAAAAGGGGAAACAACCTGATGGATGGATAAACAAAATGTGGGCTGCCATACAGTGAAATATGAGTTAACCATAAAAAGGAATGAAGGGCTGACACATGCTACCGCATGGACAAACCTTAAGAACATTATGCTAAGTGAAAGCAGCCAGACACAAAAAGCTACAGAAACCTATGATTCCATTCATATCGACGTCCAGAATAGGCAAATCCACGCAGACAGAGTACAGTAGTTGTTGCTAAGGACTGGGAGGACAGAGTATGCGGCGGGATGGCTAAGGGGTGTGGGTTTCTTTGTGACTAGGGAAAACATCGTAAAATTGATTGTAGTGATGGTTGCACAACTCCAAATATACTAAAACCACCGAATTGTACCCTTTAAAAGGGTTTTATTGTATGCAAATTATATGCAAATTTAAACATGAAGATTTTAAAAGGTTAAAATTTATAGTATCATGAAGCCAGCAGCACTGCAAATATAAACTTAAGGAGACTTCCTTAAAAAGATGACAAGAAACACACAACTAATGTTACCATAAAATTATTCATTTGTCTCTCCAGTTCAGTCAATAAAAAAGGTTTTTTTAAAGCCTTTTTTTTAAAACCAAAAAAAAAAAGTACTTACCACTTCTATTTCCAGTAAGTTATTCTTATTTTCAAGTGTTCTGACACGACTAGTAGCTTCATTCAAAGCACTATCTAATTGACCACATCTAAAAACCATAAATTTAGTAGTTTCAATTAGAAGATTAAATACTTTTTAAAGTATTACATAAATCTGATTTCTATATATTATATAAAACAATTTCTCTAATGTTAGCTAAGATAAATAATGCCATTTTAGAATATATCCCAATGAATCTGATATTCTAGTATCTAGAGAAAATAAAAGGCTAAAATAACGATAGGAAAAGATCCTTAATTAAGTGGAAAAAACCAAGCTATGAACATATATTTGTATGCCCACGTTCATAGCAGCACTCATTCACAACAGCTGAAAGGTAGAAGCAATCTGAATGCTTCAGATAAACAGGTAAACAGAATGTGGTATATACACGCAATGGATTACTAGGTCTTAACAAGGAAGGAAATTCTGACACATGCTAAAACATGGATGAACCTTAAAGACATTATACTGAGTGAAGTAAGCCAGTCACAAAAAGACTAATTACACTCTGATTCTACTTATGCAAGTAGTCAAATTCATAGACGCAGAAAAAAACAGAATGCTGGTGTTCAGGGTCTGGAGGAACAGAATAATGGGGAGTTATTGTTTAATGGGTACAGTTTTGCAAGATTAAAAAGTACTGGAGATGGATGGCAATGATGATTGCACACTGTGAATATACTTCAGCCACTGAATAGTAAAATGGTTAAAATGGCAAATTTTCTGTTATGTATATTTTACAATGTGAAATTAAAATTTTAAGATATAGAAGACTGCATAAAATAGGTTGATGTTAGTTATGAAAATAAATCTTTATCTACATAGATGAATTATGCTTTCTAGAAGGATGTAAAAAATTAAGTTTGAGATGTTGAGAACAGAAGTTGAGTCGGGAGACTTACCTTTTTTTTGAGACGGAGTCTCACTCTGTTGCCTGGGCTAGAGTGCCATGGTGTCAGCTTAGCTCACAGCAACTTCAAACTCCTGGGCTAAAGCAATCCTTCTGTCTCAGACTCCTGAGTAGCTGGGACTACAGGCATGCACCACCATGCCCAGCTAATATTTTCTGTATTTTTAGGTGGCCAATTAATTTGCTTCTATTTTTAGTAGAGATGGGGTCTCATTCTTGCTCAGGCTGGTTTCGAACTCATGACCTTGAGTGATCCTCCCATCTTGGCCTCCCAGAGTGCTGCGATTACAGGCATGAGCCACTCTCCAGCCCAGAGACTTACTTTTCGTACTACATTGTTACGCACTATTTCAAACTTAACATGAATGTATTATTCTTACAATTAAAGACTTTATCAAGTTAATTATCAGACACTCAAAATAACAAAATACACAGAAGAATTCAGGTACCATTTTTGACTCTGTTTAATGATGCATTGTTAGTAATATTTATTTAGCACCAATTATACACCAGGTCTACAATTAAGCACTTTACATTTATCCTCATAATCTTGTGAGTTAGGATTATCACTGGTCCCATTTCACAGATGAGAAAACAAAGCCAGAAGTTCCTCACTGAAAGTCACACGGGTTATAAGCAGTCACACTGGGAGTCTAAGCCAGGCAGTCTGGCTCCAGAGTTCAAGCTCCTAACCACTATGCACAAACACCTCTCAGAGATGAAATAGGGACAAGACTGTTCTTGAAAGAACAATCATTTTAATAGTCAAGTATAAGTGTATTAACTGTATTTGACTGTTTTCATTAACACACAGATTCTGATCTGCCAAAGATCACTGTCTCCTGAGTGGCAACTGTGAGATAATAATCTGATATCACAGCTGGCCAACAACGTAATGTTATTGGCCCCATTTGCAGTACCAGTGGGATTCTCCAATCTATAATTTTAAGTTGGAAAAAAAATGGGTGTGTGGCCGATAACACTGGTTTTTGTCTTGAGGGAATCATTTCTCCAGTTCTAAATGACTGCAACCTTCCCATTTTGTTTCTATTATCCTCTAACACACAGGTTTTATACTGTAAACCAGATCCTTTTTGGGAAGTAGGAGAAAATAATGTATTGCTATTCATTTGCTTGGTAGTTACATTTACTCTAGCACCCAAGATTGCCACTGTTATTAACTATTACAACACAGCCATTTACTTAAAATCCTGACTTCCAGTTTGCTCCACCTAACATTTGCTCATTGCTCTATGCACTCCAGCATCTTCTAGATATAAAAATGTTTTAATTAGCTATCATTTATACTGGGTGCCTTCTTTATAACCTTAAATCCACTGTTTTTGGCCGGGCGCAGTGGCTCACGCCTGTAATCCTAGCACTCTGGGAGGCCGAGGCAGGAGGATCGCTCAAGGTCAGGAGTTCGAAACCAGCCTGAGCAAGAGTGAGACCCCTGTCTCTACTAGAAATAGAAAGAAATTAATTGGCCAACT
>CAUYRT010101007.1:0-15513 GCA_963574885.1 Lepilemur ruficaudatus | reverse complement strand
TTAGTTGTCCAATTAATTTCTTTCTATTTATAGTAGAGACAGGGTCTCACTCTTGCTCAGGCTGGTTTCGAACTCCTGACCTTGAGCAATCCTCCTGCCTTGGCCTCCCAGAGTGCTAGGATTACAGGCGTGAGCCACTGCACCTGGCCCAAACATCTTTATGAAAACAACTTTTTCCAAATTTAGGGTTATCTCATTAACATAGAATCCCAAAGGTAGGATTATAGATCCAAAGGCCATAAACAGTTTTGAAGCTCTTTATATCATCAAAGTCCTAAGAGTTTATAGACAACCATATAAGAATGTACTCATTTGACACTGAAGTTTTACTTACCAGCACTGGGCATGATCACTCTCAATTTATGAGTGAAAAATAATACCATGAAATTTTAATTTTGATTAAAATTTTGATTACTGATAAGTTTTAATATTTTCTGATATACTTATCTTTTTTTATCCTCTTAGGAAGTTTGTTCATATACTTTCCATTTATTTATTGGGGATTTCAAACTAATGAATTCATTTAAAAATTACAGACTAATCTAAAATTAGCCCTTTTCCTTCTTATCATTGCATTACTAGTTATAAGGAAGAGAAAAATTATATCTAATCCCTTAAAAGAAAAGTGGCCCTCATGTTTCGTATGAAATATACTTAACTATATGAAAAACACTACTAGACATGTATAGTTCATAATTTCATTATTAATATAATCTGTGTGTTATCAAATAAACAACCGGGATTTGAAAGTAAATTGCAGAAAAACCAATCTGACAAACCAAGAATACAGAAGAATTCACTGAAATGGAAAAACAAAGTATATAAAAAATATTTAATATTGTCTGTCTAGAAGTAATAGGGTTGGTAAAATGTGATCTTGCTGTCACTGTAAGTATCCACATAAAGGCTGAATAATTTTTATTTGCTAGAGATAGAGTAGAAGTAATCTTTTACTGAGTAGGTAAGGACTGCTAAAGCCTTACAACTCTAAGATTTAATTGGTAGTGATAATGGTGATAAAATAAAACCAGTCGGTGGTTCCAATACTCTAGCACATATCCCACTGTTCCCCCCAGGAAAGGAAATAGGTTAAAAGGCTAGAAGGTGGAACAGGTGTACCAAAATATAACGGTAACTATAAGATAAATGGCAGAAAATTGAATACTATTCTAGATATTACTTATCCTTTGGATAGGAACTATATTTTTTGCCCTTTTTTCTTTACTCTTGTTGGCTTCTTACCACCACTGAAACTAGATGGTACTATCCACTGGAGAAAGTCACACTTTTGTAATAGTCTAAATGAGAATACAATTTTTCAGTTAACGTATGATAAGGTAAGCAATTTAGCAGAGCTTCTCATAGTTCTCAGATCATGGCACACAGTCAGCAACTAATTTATAATTCTTTCTTAAAACAGTATTTTTCTTCTAAGTATAGCTGGTTTATATTCCCAGCAGTTATTTAAACTGCTTGTTTCACTATACCTCACCAATAATATTGTATTTTTTAATTTGATATATAAGAAATATATTTTTTAATTAGCACTTATTTAATAGAGACTATCTTCTTAATTACAAAAGCAACAAAGAAAAATAAAAAGATTTTAAAAAATCCTTAATTTGGTCAATCAATAAGAGACGATGAATGTTAGGTAACATTTTGCTGCATTTCCATACACTCCCTTTCCTATGCATATTTTTAACCTTGGATCAAATTATACGTACAATCTATTATCTTCATTTTTTTACTTACTACATCATATTTTTCCATCTTCCTAAATAGTCTTTTAAAAATACCACTTAAATGATTGCATAATATTCTACTGTGTATAAGCAACTACTTATATTTCCTATCTTCTAATTTGGGGATGTTTAGATTATATCACACGGGCTTGTTTTTCACTACTACAAGATTACAATCAATATTTTTGTCCACATATCTATTTCCTTGATAGGTTTCTAAAGGAGAAAACAATAGGTTAAAGAATATGAACATCTTTCTTGATTATGATACATCCCAACAAAATACTTTCCAAAATACTTGTCTCACTAATATATGAGACTAATATTCCCTTGCCATCAATGGTTATTATTTTAAAATATTGGCTAATTTCATAAGTAAAAATTAGTATCTTATTTATTTATCAGTAAGATTTAATGTTTCGTATCTTCTGACATTTTCATGTCCTCTCTAATATTATTTTGGTGTTTTTCATCAATTTGTCTAATTTAAGACTATTAACTTGTGATATATGCGGCAAATATCTTTTGCAAGTCATCCATCTGCTTTCTAAATTTTGCCTGATGTTTGAATTCCAGAAATTTAACTTCTGTAACAGCAAAGGCTGTGACAGTACTGTGATTTTTGTCCATTGCTTTATGTTTAAAAAGTCCTTCTCCTCCCAATTAAACATTCACCTACATTTTCTTCCAGTTGTATGGCTTCATTGTTTATATTTAATTCTTACTTATCTGGAAACTAATCTATATTTTCAACAATAATGCAGAATATTCTAAACATTTTAAATACTGGTCCACACTGACAAAGTTATGGAAATATCAACTAACTTAAAAAAGTTTCCTGAAAGCAATATTAATTATTCTTGCAAGTGTCTACTTACTTTAAAGAAATATTTCACAGAGTGAGAAAAAAATCTATTTTAAAAAAACAAAATAAATTTGGGGAAAGAAAAAATGGCAATGGGGCAGGAGATATATTTTGGTTTAAAAATCCAAATTAATAAATATTTAAGAGTACTAACTACTACAGTTGGTCTTGATGATCGTTTTGACCGATGATTAAGTAGTATATCAACAGCTCCCACTACTTCAGAGTCGATTGCCACCAAAAGTGCATCTGCAGACTTCAAAAAAAAAAAAAGTTAAAAATGAAAACGGAAAATAAAAACGTAAACTATTTCTTTTTACCAATTCATAAATAAAGCTATTTTAAAAAATTTTAAACTGTATTATATACAGTAATACTGAATTTTCAAAAATTGAGACTGTAAAAATAGTACATTTGCTTGCCTTAACATATTCTGTGTATCACAATACACACTTTTCTGTCCTAGTTTCAATGCATGAGCTAGTAAAATAATGAATGCTTGACAGAAAGGATTATTAGTGGAACAGTGCTGATCCATGCAGTATTTAAAAGTATTTAAAGTTTTTCTTTTTTTTTTTCCCGGAAGATCTTTACTCTTGGACTGTGGACCAAAAGAATCTTGACATTCCAAATCTATAAAAGAAATTGTCAAGAACTATTACTACAGGTAAAGGATTGTGTTCAGTCTAATAAAAATGATCATTAATGCAACCATGATAGGGGAGAATGGCAAATATATAAAGGGAGAGCTCTCTCTTCTCATTTTTAAAACATACATGGCTGACTGAAATGGCACATATTTGACATTAATATTAGCAATTTTATCAAGGATAAACCACAAATAATTAGGCTACCAAAATTCATAGGGACCAGAGGGAGAAGTAATTTTATAATCCTACTCTCAATCTATAGCTCGTTGTGAAGATCCAACTTTGATAGGAGGAAAAAGTAAGAAAATGGGGACTTTTCGACTGTAACAAGGACTACAGTCCTACTGGAAATCATAACATCAAGGTTTTGTTTTGTTTTGTTTTTCAAGGGAAATCATAAAGGAAGAAGGAAAACATGGGGATAAATAGTGATTTAATCTAAGAAAATGTCCTGATTATTTTCAATGTACACATTTTTAAGTGATATAATCTTTAATAACTATTTAAATCAATCAATATTCTTGTTCTTGGAAATGAAACTATATCAGATCTTTCATATTCTTGGTAGCTGAAAAGAAGAAAGCTTTATCCACTTTATCTGGATGTTAAAAATAGTACAAAAAATGGCAGGCTTTACCTGGATATCTAAAAATCGTACTATGTACCCCAAAGAAAGGGTTGGTATTTTCATTCAACCATTAGGAATCACCTATGTTTTCCCATGGCAAAACTCCCCACCTAGATGGAAAATTTAATCCACTGTTTTATCTGTTAACACTTTCAGGGTTCACTGGGCTATAGCCTATGTTTTAAAGTCCTAGCATTATTATTTTTCTGCTTTGTATACATTTCTCTTCAGTTTTTAGCATAGTCAGTCAGTTAAAGCAAATGAACAAAAAGAACCTTGTATCCATTACTATTAAATATTTCATTTATGATTTTTAATTTTAACCCATAAAGCTAACTATACTATACTCATGCCATTGCTCTCAAACACCAGGCAACTTCGAGCATCTGAAACATAGCCACCATTCCAGCTGCAACTTAAAAAAAAAAAAAAAAAAAAGGCAACATATTGAGCCGTCACAAACTCACTCCATGGGCACTATTTCCCAAAAGAAACAGGCCCAAGCATTCTAACTTAGAATTGTCTATAAATGATGACTATCTGGCTTTCCTGAGAATTCTTCAGATTGTTACAGAGTAAGAAAACAGCTAGATTAAAAACAACAAAGTAGGGGAAAAGAGGGAAAAATTGCTAAAGTTGACCACTGAAAAGATAAAATACTAGTATAGCAAAATCACTATCAATGAATGCACAGCAGTCCAAAGCCATTTAATGTAGGGACAAACATGTTAATAGTTTCAGAACATATGAAGCAAAATAAAATGATTACATTCTTAATGATTCCAAATTATGATGGTAAAGTTAAATTATATTCAGATACATTACTTAGTAAAAAATAAAGATTTATATTAAATCTTTTAATGCTTAAAAGGATAAGCTTCAGCTGTAAATATATTCATTTATATAAAAATTTCATGTAAACAGTTACCATTGACTTATTCTGAACAAATGGTTTTTTATTTGATAAATCAATGGCAGTTCTGAAGTAAAAAAATGTTTTAAATTATTTAAAAAATATATACAGGTATACAAAATGTCCTCACTAGTTTTGTTTCCCAATTTCTCAAATATTTGACAATTCCTTATCAAAGTATCTTCAATACATATATATTAATGAGGTTGCTGTCTTCCTTCTGACCTTAGAATTTGTCTTTTCAACAATTCCCATACTCTTTCCCATAAGCTCAGAGTAAGAAGCTACTTATTTCCTTTCCAAAGCTAAATTTTTCACCTTAGTATTCTATTTAATGCTCTCAAATCACCTGCAGTGATCCCCAACGTTTTCGGCACCATGTACCGTTTTCATGGAAGTCAATTTTTCCACGGACTCAGGTGGGGATGGTTTCAGGATGATCCAAGCGTATTACAATTTATTGTGCTGTCAAACCTTGCTGCTAATGATAATCTGTATTTGCAGCCGCTCCCCAGCACTAGCATCACTGCCTCAGCTCCACCTCAGGTCATCAGGCATTAGATTCTCATAAGCAGCGCGCAATCCAGATCCCTCACATGCAGTTTACATACAGTAGCGTTTGTGCTCCTTTGAAAATCTAATGCCTCGGCTTATCTGACAGGAGATGGAGTTTATGCTGTGATGCCAGTGATGGGAAGCACCTGTAAATACAGATGAAGCCTTGCTTGCCCACTTGTGCTCGCCTGCCTGCCACTCCTGCTGGTTCCTAAAAGGCCACTGACCTACGGTATCAGTCTGAGGCCTGGGGGTTGGAGACCACAGTTATA
Source organism: Lepilemur ruficaudatus (assembly GCA_963574885.1). Taxonomy (NCBI): domain Eukaryota; kingdom Metazoa; phylum Chordata; class Mammalia; order Primates; family Lepilemuridae; genus Lepilemur; species Lepilemur ruficaudatus. The sequence goes on along the minus strand of CAUYRT010101007.1, from coordinate 9,885 downwards.
TAGGATGTTGGTCCTTCATTTGCAGAAATATCAGTCCCAGCTCCCTGCTCCCAAAACATTAAATCCTTCCTCACTCTTTGCTAACTTGACTTAATCCTGTCTTTCTGTTACCACTCAAGTTTTCTTCTTCCTTTCATTGTGTTGTGCTTCTCAAAGTTTGTCATTTTCTCCAATTCTACTGATGCCATACTTTCAAAATCCAATGACCTTTTCTACCTTCTCAATTTTCTTGCTTTCTAAGGAACATATTAAAAGTATTTCCTTGGTTTGCACAATGCTGCACTATCCTAACTACTTCCGACATCTTGAACCATTTATTTGGTCTTATTTAATGAAACTCTTTCCATGTAATGCTCTTTGTTAAATGAATATTTTCCCTAAGAATGAATCTGCACCAACCCTTTGCTCTTCTCTGTGATTTCACCCACTCCTATGATGTTGTTCATGGCCATCCCCATGCCCATGCCTGTCTACTGTACCTCTTTAGCCGGACCTCTCCTAGAGATAGAATCTTCATCTGTGACTATCTGTTGGGGACTACTTGATAACCCCAAAATCAACAAGGCTAAAACCAGAATTCACATTCTTTTGCCCCAAGTTTGACTTCTCTTCTAAACTTGCTATTGTTCTTTCATCCTTCTCCCAGTCACCCATGTTTAAGATTTCCAAATCGTCTTGGACTCCTTCTCAATTCCCCCTCCAAATTTAAATACTCATTAAGACCTGTCAATTCTTCCTTTATAACATCTCTCACGTCTTGTCTTTTTTTCCCCTCTTCTTACAGCCACTGTTTTTCTTATAGCCATTGTTTCAATTTAAGCCTTAACCTCTTCATATCTGTATTGTAACAAAAACTGCTCACATAAGCTATAGTCTTCCTCGCTTTCCATTTCTCTATCTATACTAAACTCAGGCACTAGATTCATCTTTTGAAAATACCAATGGACACATGTCACCTCCTTTCTCAAAAACCATCTAATGATACCCCATTATCTATTATATAAAACCCAAATTCCTTAGGCTGGCATTCAAGGCCCTTTTCATCAGTTTTGTTTTAATTATTTATCCTGATAATTTCCACTACTCTGCAACGCAAATATTTTGTTCCAAAAGGCTAAGTCAATTCACTGTCTCAAGAATATACATCGCATGTGCCTTTGTTTATATCCTCTCCACATGCCCTTTTCCCTGCCTATCTATACATTTTTGAGAGTAGATTAGCGTTGTAGGTAAGAGGATGGATTCTTACCTACCTTCTGGCTCTAAAGCCAGAAACTGGGTTCAAATTCCAGGTCTCCCATTTATGGAGTGACTTTGGACAAGCTACTTAACCTTTTTGTACCTCAGTTTCCTTCTCTATAAAATGGGGAAAATAATTATATCTACCTGACAGGGTTGTGTGAGGATTAAGTAACTGAATATATTTAAGGTTCCTGGCATAGAGTAGTACTATATAAGTGTTAATAATTATTATTAATAATATTTCAAGGCTAACCTCCACTGATACTCTTCCAATGAAACCTTTCTTGATAGCTCTAATCCATAGTGATCTTGCTCTTTTTTATATTTCAAAAGCATTAATATTGAACCACAGAAATTTAAATTTAAAATAGGGTTTCCTAATAGCAGCACTATTGAAATTTTGAGCCAGATAATATTTTGTTGTGGGGCCTGTACTGGGTGTTGCAGATGTTCAGTAACATCCCTAGCCTCCACCCACACCATACTAGTAGTAACCTGTCCCCCAACTGTGAAACCAAAACTGTCTCCAGACGTTGGCAAATGTCCCCTGATGGGGACAAAATCATTTGGTTGAGAACCACTGACACAACACAAGGTACATGAAAGCTCTTTGTAACTGCAAAGCAATATATAAGGGTCAAGTATTAATATTATTACCACTCAGCACTTATCAAATATACCTTTGTATTATTTAATTGACTTATAACTCATATGCACTTTAATTATCCAATTCATTTTAAGAAATCACACCCAACCAAAGACCTTGGACATTTGCTGATTGATAAAATAAGACACAGGTAACCTGGACATAACACAGTGAACTAGAAAGAGCATGAGATTTGCAGTCAGAAGCCTAAGTTCAAATCTTAGTTTTGCCCTAATTTTATAACTTTAGGCAATTCATTAAAATCTATGAGCCTCAGTTTTCTGATATATAAAATGTAACATTTATATAGGTTGACTGAAGCTTATACCTTTAAGTGTTTAATTTTAACACTTAAACTATTTAGAGGGAAGTTTTCTTCTGAAAGTCTTCTGAAGGTACACACACACGCACACAGACACACTTCTTCATTCTTCTAAAATAACAGGTACCGAAAATAATTTAACTTTTCCTTACTGACTCTGGGCCACTGTTATAAACCTTAATTACCATTCTAACATATAGCTCCCTCAGAGATTATCAGATATGTAGTGCTATTGATCTCTTTGTGTCAGAGTTACCATGTCTCATTTTGTTCCACTACAGTTGTCATGCCCTTCCATTGTCCCTCTAATGTTCTATGGATTACAAAGTAATTAAGTTTGTTAAAATGGAATTTAAAATGATAAAAAAAAATAGACTTTGAAAGAAGACTCCAGAAGTACTACTGTAACTCAAGTTCATTAACTTAATTGAGTAAATTTGCAAACTTCATGGCAGTTATTCTGGCTACTCAGAGGTATTTTTTATTTACTCTCTGGTTCTCAGTTGTACTATGGATAGCTGAGGTTTCTGGCTAAGCAATATCTTTTTTTACTCCAAACATATATACTTGGAGATAACACCATATGTTGTAATGCATACATATAATAGAAATGTACATGGAACTACCCTACTTATATTCAGAAAATCTGCTGCGAGTGCTTCCTGATGCCACTCAAAAAAATATGCCTCATTAGGAAAAAAAGAAGAGCTAGATTTCATGTGCTAAGTCCTATCATAAACCAAAAAAGAAAAGAAAATGATATTATTATCAAATTTCCTTCAGAATCTCTACAGTGATTTCTTTCAAGACTTACACCCACATGCCTGCTTTTCTACTTGGACTGATATGAAGGCAAACAGAAAGGTCCATCTTTTCCTGTTTTAAAAAACTCCTTCATCTTTAAGTATAAACAAAGAATAAATTTCAAACAATATGGAAAAGTTAATAAAACTTGGGAGAAAACCAAAGTCAAACTGAAAATTGTTTTGTGAGTCAGGAGCATTTTGTTTGTATGCCTTTAAATAATATGTGCCACAGAAAAACCTGTTCTTTTGACATTTTCAGAACACTTGTACTATTTTTAGGTATATAATATGCATAATAATAATATAGGTAATAAAAACAAAATCATCTTTAATAAGTCATGATAATTTACCTCTATCAAATATGCGAAAAAGTAACAGTTGGGAGGAAAAAGATACACCAGTTCAAAATACTGTACTTTTTAGAAAGTTTCTTTTGGTTTGTTTTAAAAATTTTTAGTGGCTCAAAACAAAAGATGATAGAAAGAGAGAAAGAAGGAGAGTGAGAGAAAGAAAAAGAAAGAAAGGAAGGAAAAAGAAGAAAGAAAACAAGAAGGAAAGAAGAAAACATGGCATATCTAACAGTACTTAGAAGTTACTGGATAAAATTATCTAGCCTTGTACCTGACAACCGTAGTCCAAAAGAAGCTGCAGTATATCCAAGTTTTCGTTTTCAATAGTTATGGTAACAGCATTTCTCCCAAGCACATCTACGCAATTTATGTTCAAGTCACCTGAACTGTTTTCCTCCAAAATCTTTTTAACCATATAATAATCACCTAAATAACAATATACAAACATAATTTAATATCCATGACATATTAAATAAGAATGACTGTAAAGTAAAATTTAGCTTATTGAATTAAAAGATTAAAAACCTGAACTCATTTTTGTATATGGAAATGTGCACAGAAAATGTGAACATTTCCTTGCTGAAAACTTGTATCTTAATAAAATAATAGGTACATCAGCTGCAAACATAAAAAGCAGAAAATTTTAAAATGCAGTGTGAAATAAATTAGTTTAAAATTCTTAACTAGATGAACATAAGAAACGTTTAGAAGATATTAAAAGTAATTTAATAAAGGATGCCCAAAAGCAGACTAAAAGTTAGAAAGATAGAAGAAACATAAAGGAATTTTTATATCTCAAATATATACAAACATTTACATATACATCTTAATGGTTAAAAATGAAATCTAGTAAGTAGAGGATATCATAAAGAGGCTTTATAGGGGAAACAAAGTTTAGAAAGCAGTGTGAATATGTATATGCTTGTGGGTATGTATAGTAAAGGGAAGGATGCCTGAAAGTCCTCTCTTCTCCTTCCCAACACACCCACCCCTACCCTCCCATATATAAACCATCTGACTAATGAAGCTGTTTAGATTAAATGACCAGGAAACATTTAGTTCACAAAATTTTAAGGCAGGACTAGGATTAGTGTTTGATCTGTCAGGAGCAAGCAGATTGCCTTCCGCCTGACTGTAGCCCACAGCAAACAGTTGTCCCATGTGGGAAAATGAGAATAATTACAGCAGTAATCATTTTCGCCAAGGGTCCACTATATTTGTCTCCTGACCAGATGGTGCAGGAATACGGGGACTGAATCAAAAGAGAAATGCTAATTACATGAAGTAAGAAAGCAAAGGAGGTTTTGTTTGTTTTGTTTCATTTAACTTTTAAACACAAGATGAATAAAACATTTTAAGTGACTTGCAAATATAGTTGCTCCTTAGAAGTCTATGAATAAGAAACAGGGAAAGAACAATCAGCATGGAAACCAGAAGGAAAAAGAAATGAATGATTTCATGATACAGAAAGAAAAAATACTAAAAGTGGGCTAAATGAGTAAAAAAGGTAACATCTTATTTGTTAAAATTTCAAATAAATTTACAATTATTTTTAATCTATGGCCTTACACACACGCAACTTCGTTTGAAAGAAGTTGAGTGGTAGCTTTCTTAATAACGTATTTCCTTAGTTCCCTCAAGAAGAAAACTAGTCACAAAAAGAAATATTTCCCCCAAAGCACTACTAATTATTATTTAGACACTAATGCTCCATGGGAAAAACTTATCAGACACTTCACAAAGTGATGCTTTTAGTCACAAGTTGAATCAACAGTGACCAAAGATACACCAGTGAAAATTTATCACTATTACTGGAAAATAACGTTTAACCTTATTTCATGTGAATCTATTTCAGTATCTTAGGAGAATGCTACTCATAAAAACTGTTATGTTTTCTTTGTTATCATGACATGTCTAAGTGAGAATTAATTTTTTATACTGCTTGGGACTCATTAGGCTTTCTAAATCTAAGGCTTTCTACCCTTCATTAATTCTGCAGTATTTTAGCTATTATCTCTTCAAGTACTACTTCATCCCCATATTACTATTCCTCCTATCAACTTCTGTTAGACATTATGTTAGACCTTCTCATTTCAACGTCTGTGTCTCTCAAGATTTCTAATTTTTCCTCTTTCTCTCTTTCCTATATTCTGGGTGATTTCTTCACACATCTCTTCCAGTTACTTATTCCTCCTTTAGCTATCTCTGCTGATTAACCCACTCATTGATTTTTTTAAAATTTAATGACTATATTTTTTATTTCTATAAATTTTATTGGATTCTTTTCTAAATCTCTTCCATTTTATTTTCTTATATTTTCATTTCCTCCTTTTAAGCTTTTAGTAATTTTAAACACAATTATGGTCTCTAAATGGTAGTTTAATTACCTGAAGGTAGTATTAATTTGAACTCCAAGCCAACAAGAGACAGAACCATGGTTACATATTCTTAGAGAAGTCTTATTTTTACCCCCTTTCAGAGCCCAGGCTACAACAAACAAGCTTCTTTGAAGTCTTCATGTGCTGGTGGATGGGGCTTTTCCTCATCTACCATTGCTGAAGGTATTGTCCTTTAAGGATCCTGGTTTTATGCTTAGGTGTTGGTTTCAATTCCCCAGTTTGTGCAGACACAAGGTCTTGTAACCTGTTCCCATGTGGGCGTTAAAACTCAAATTCCTACAATGCCCAGACCAGTAACTCTCACCCCCACCCATGGAGTAGCTGTTACAGTTCACACATTCCTCTGTTTTTCAGTCTTTTCTTCTCTGTTGTATCCTGGGTGTTTTCTCTACTTTCTTGAAAGTTTAGCTGTTCATTTAAGTGGATGTTTATTATACTTCAGCTATCATTTCTAGGTGACTTGAAGCAGAAGCATTTTTTGGATTATCTAGTCAACCATATTGATAGAGACACAAAAGTATAAAGCGTTATATAAATAAATTATTATAAAAATTTCATAAATTTCAAATATAGCAAATGGACAAAAAGAACTGCTATGCATTTACAAAGTTTAGATTGCTGTTAAAAAAGAAATTGCATTGCAAATATCAGATATTACAGTTTTAAAGTTTCAGAGACTATTTCCATTACAGTCAAGGAGCTAAGCAAAGAAGAAACAAAATACCTTAAAAATAAAAACCAAATAAATAATTTTCATCCATAAAAGTAGAAAGTTCCACCCTGCCACAGCTAACACACTAATGCAACACACTAATGCTAACACACTAATGATTTTTTAATCATATGCTATAGTCAACAGAACCTATAGGAAACATAGACTTATGGCTAAGCATTCCATAAAAGTTTACATATGCAAATCATTTAAAACAATGTACTGTATCTAAAAAGACCAGAACAGTCTTAATTTTTAGGATAAGTATATATGTAAAAAGAGCTTAGGAAACTTAAAATAGATAGCAAGAAGCTAGTTCTTGAGCAAGGATTACAATTCAAAATGCCTATGTATGCCAGACAAATATATAAATGCCTTTCATTTTATACTTTTTTATATTGCTTTCAAGAGTTACACACATCTTTTGTCTTTTAAAATGTAACATATAGAAGGCAGTGCAACATGATCTGTTTACTTTTTTGGCTAGATGGTTGTCTTTTTCAGTGAAGAAAAAGAAACCTTTTTCAATCAATTCCACAGGAAGCATACCAATTCAACACCAACTCTTCTCAGCAACCTTTCCAAAATATCTCCCATATTCATCTACTTGTCTCCATGTATACAGCTATCCCCAGTCCAAGCCACCATCATCCCTCTCCTAGACTCTGCAATGACCTCTTAACTAATATAGCTGCTGACAAAAATTCTCTCCTTGACCAAACTCTAGTCAGACTCCTCTGAGCTATCATCACCACTAGGCCTCAACCAACCTTGGTTTTTATAGACTTGAACAAAACACTAATATAGTTTCTAACAGCTCAAGGTTTTATCCTGAGGATAACCCTCACCCCTCTTAAAGGGCCTGTCTGAGAAAACTCAAGGCTGCCAAAAGAATTTGTTTATTCCAACCAACACCAAAAGACAGGGCCCCTGCCTCCCAGATTCCGTGGGAGGGTAGGAGCCTAACTTCTGTAAGTGCCAGTTAACAAACACAGATGGGTTTCACATGGACCAACTCCCCACCTCTCACATCTTATAATTTTTCACTCCCTTAACTCTACTCTCCACCCATTCCCTTCCTTACTCCCTCATTCTTCCTTTAAACATCTAACCACTTTTGTACAAACTGAAGTTTAATTCAGTTTACACTGGGCTCTTTTCCCTATTGCAATTTATATATTCATTAATACTTTACACTCTAGCACAGGGGTCAACAAACTCATTCCAAAAAAGGACTAGATAGTAAATATTTTAGGCTTTGTGGGCCATGCCATCTTAGTAGCAACCACTCAACTCTGCCCTTTCAGCACAAAAGCAGCCGTAAGGTATATGGATTCTAATAAAACTTTATGGACACTGAAATTTGAATTTCATAGAGAATTCATGTGTTATGGAATATTATTCTTTAAAATTTTAACCATTTGAAATATAAAATGTGAAAACCAGTCTTACTTCAAAGTCTCACAAAAACAGGTGGGTTTGGGTGATGGGCTACAGTTTGCTCACTCCTGCTCTAGCCCCACTTCTTCAATCCACTCTCCACCCTGTAGCCAGTGATCTTTTAAAAATTCAAATCATTTCAAGCTTAAAATCTTCATGATTTTCTGTTACACTTAAAATAAAAGCCAAAATTCTTACTGTGGCCTACACAGCCCTACTGGATTTAGGCCTTGCTAAATTCTGAATTTACTTTGTGCTACTCTCCTGCTCAGCCAATAAAAATTCTAGACCAATGTTTTCCAAATTATAGGTTACAACCCATTAGTAGTCGTGAAATCAATATAGTGAGTCCTAGCCAGCAATTTAAAAAAATGAATAGTATATAAAATACCAGAGGATCCTTAATCCCATGGATCCTTAAGAACAAATTTATTCTGGCCAACTGTGATAAACTCCTGACAAACATAGTAGAGAAACGTTACAATACTGATTAAGAGAAGGCGATTTCACCTCTTTCTTACCAGCATCTGGTTTGATTTTCTGGCATAAGATGGCATATTTCCCCATCACTGAAATGGCAACATTACTGTTGCTCAGTTTAATTTTATATTAGCCAAATTTGAAGTTTTGTGAAGTGTAGCAGAATTTTATCTCGCAAAAAAATCTGCAAAGCTTTTCTTTTTTTTAATAAAAAAATTTTGTGCAAAGCTTTTCAAATCAAGTTTCTATAACAAACTTGGAGTGTGGCAAGTGCAACATTCTAACTGAAATATTACCAATGATGCTTAAAACAGAAGATTTTATTAAAAGGAAAAAGAATGATGATGTAAAAAAATACAAAGACTTGATCAAACTTAATTGCTGGATCTGGAAATATAAATAAGGACAAAACTGATAAAAATATCGACTCTACGGCAAACTTCAAATTAGGCTGAACCAAATTCTAAAAAGAAAAAAATACATGCAGACTTTTACAGTGAAAATGATTTAAAATGTAGCTTTAACAAATGTGCAAAACCTAATATTACAGACCCCAATTTATTTATAATATTATTGTGAATGAAACCTTCAAAATTAAAGATACTCAAAAACATGGTATACTGAACTGTTCATAGTACTTTGAATATCTGAAATAAGACAATTACTAACATAATTTCTTAGTTGTTTATGAATCATAGTGAGAACTACTAACGATAATGAATATCATCTGACAAAAGAGCAAAGATTCACACTGCTGCAGGAAAAAAATTATACTACAACATATAAGGTAATGCTGACTTTTTCAGAGTAAATCAGTTGATAAAAATTATAAAAGCATATTCTTGAACTTGACTATTAAGAACAATTAGAAGCAATGTTTATTTTGTGGATAGAGTCTGGTATATGACTATTTATAGTGATGTTGCCAGTTGTATGAAACTTGTAGTATATATCAGGTGTGTAGCAACAGAGTTTCATAAAGTTTCATTATTATGTTGTTTAAATTTAATCTCACAGATATTTGAATTATATATATTTATAAAACTGGAAAAGTATATTATTGGTCAATATAAATTAAGCCAGAAAAAATATAAAAGAATTATTGTTGGAATCTGACCAGAAAATAAACATGAGTTATTTATACAAAGAGATTAAATACCCATGTTAGATTGGGGACATAACCTGGTTAAGATACAGATTACAGTAGATTCTCTGGATCCACAGACTCATCCAGTACTCAGTTCCTTGGTCCCTAAATGTCTAAATGGAAGAGGCATACTTGGGAGTTGGCAGAATTCTCACTTTGATTACTTGGCCTATAGAGCAAGAATTCTTGTAGTAGGGAAAGCATCATGCAAGTTTATGATACTTCTCTCACTCTGGTATTGAACACAAATAATGTTCCAGGATTAAAGGCAGTGATTGGTGTCTCTTATATACCTCTCAGAGACAGAGCATGTTCTCTGTTATGAGTCCATTTAATCTGTG
>CAUYRT010101003.1:0-94035 GCA_963574885.1 Lepilemur ruficaudatus | reverse complement strand
ATCTCTTAGGTATTTGACCTGGAAAGAAATTGAAGTGAATCACTTTTTTAAATTTTCTTTTGGCCAGGCTCATTTCTAAGAGCACAGATGTAACAGGAAAGAGAGAGAGAGACAGACAGAGAGAGACAGAGACAGAGACAGGGAGCAGGTGGGGAATAGATAGTAGAGAGAAATTGATGGGTGAATGGATGGATCCTCCAACCAATTTTGCAGCTAAACCTGGGACAGCAGAAATGTCCCAGCGTTCCATGTCTGTGCACCTCAGGGACTTAGGTAAATGAGACAGCAGTGAGGAATCCTGTGACTAAAGTCTACACCGGGTGAAGGCAGGACTGCAGTCTGGGAGGACGGACTGGCAGAGCTCCCTGACGGTCGGGCCAAGCCCAGTCACCATGTCTTTCTGCCGACAGAACCCCGACATGGAGGTGGATGAGAACGGGACTCTGGACCTCAGCATGAACAAGCAGAGGCCGAGGGACACCTGCTGCCCCATCCTGACACCCCTGGAGCCCATGTCCCCCCAGCAGCAGGCAGTGATGGACAGCAGGTGTTTCCAGCTGGGCGAGGGGGACTGCTGGGACCTGCCCGTTGACTACACCAAGATGAAGCCCCGGAGGATAGACGAGGACGAGTCCAAAGAGATAACTGTAGGTGCTTTCGTTGAAACTGACCTGTGTTGACCATGAGGTTGGGCCCTGGGTGAAAGAAAATGCCATTTGCACACTGCCTAAGAGAAAATGTATTTTCTCTTTAAATATGACCTTTAGGTGACTAAGACTTAGAAAACATTTTTTTTTTTTACTCAGAAGAGATTTGTGACAACATTGATTTGTGTGAAACAAACTATTGACTTTTTTAAATGATAAATTTCATTTTCTAACAAGTATGTTTTGTCACAAATGATTTCTCTAAGAAAATGTATAAATGGCATACCAGTCCACTTTTTCCCAGTATCCTGTTGACACAATACAGGATTTTCTTTGCAGGTAGAGAATTATATATAATATATACTTCAGTGGTTAACTACGTGCTATTAATTAACTAGCTCTTTGAAGCTAAGGATGGTGTCTCTTCTCTGAGGAACCTAAAGTGTTAAGAAGTCTTTACTCAGCCTTGAATAAATTATTTTAATGCAATCACCTAAATCTTTGTTTACAACAATATTGCTAAGACACCTATGCCAAGAACATACTTTTGATGTAGTTACAATTTCCATATTCAAGTTATTAAAATAGATATAATAGCCCTGAGGCTTTGAAAAGAAATGAAAAAAAATTCTTTATCCAACTGACTTTTTCTTTAGGGTTTAGTTCTGAAAATTATGACATCTTCTTTATTCCCTGCAAAATAAAAAATGTTTGAGTACAAAAGGGAGACCACCATCAAAGCAGTAGCATCCTACAGAAACAAGGACATGGAAGACAGAAGCAAGAGCTCCCCGTAGAAACGGGCAGAGGCACCTGCTCACAAGCCCGTTGTCTTTACCTCCAAGTGGGTTTAAGTACCAGTCACTGTGGAACAGAAGCAAATCTGAGCAGGGACAGAGGAGTGCACTTGCTGAGCACTGCCATCTGCAGGGACCTCGGGGTCACTGCACTTGGACACACTGACCCAAAAAAGAAAATGCTGCACAAGAAAAATTGAAAGATACAATACCGGTCTAAGTCGGTCTTCCATTGCCTTGAGTCTTAAAGGCACATACCTGTAAAATACTTACCAGTGATTAGTAAAAATTCAATCCTAAATTATTTTTAGGTACTGTGTTGAATCCTTGCGGGTCGGTGTGGGGTCTTGCTGTGACAGCAAGACACAGATGTTTACTGAGTGTGGGATGAGGAGACCAAAGTGAAAGTAGGCTCTCTGGTGGCCAACCGTTTGTGTGTCCCTGTTGTGAGTGCGGCCAGTGAATATTGAACAAGGGCTCTGACCACTGGCAGGTGACCATAGTTTTAGAAATTTAGACCAGTGATGGGAAGTTCAGTTTGCATTTGCAGAAGGGGCTCTGTCGGGTCAAAGACATGCAAGGATTTTAACTGGATAGTAGGAAGAGCTGGGGAACGTAGAGGTGGCCACCGCAGAGCCACGAGCCACCTTGTCCCGTCTGTGTTGAGTTTCCATGTGTGCACTGAAGCTCTGCTTTGCCTGCAGCCGGAAGAGCTGGACCCGTTCCAGGAGGCTCTCGAAGAAAGAAGGTACCCGGGGGAGGTGACCATCCCAAGTCCAAAACCCAAGTACCCTCAGTGCAAGGAGAGCAAAAAGGATTTGATAACGTAAGCATAATGTGAGGTGAAATTGTGACTTTTCTTAATTTTCCCATTCTTTGGCTTATTTTTAAAAACCGGATCTGTATATGCCTTGCCGTTGGAGCATGCGACATTCGCAGCACACAGATGTCTCAGGCTGCCGGTCCCATAGAGTGAGAGCTGACTGTGCACTTGCTTGTCCTAATGATGCTCTGTCGTACGGAGGCGTCATCCCATTGAATCCTGTGCATTTTGCGGCTTTTCTTCAGGGTGCTTAAATCCCCTTGCAGACATTGCAGCTAAACTGGAAACAATGAAACTTTTTTAAAAGTTTTTTTAAAACATACTTACTATTCTGGCTGTTCTTGTTTTTGTCTGGTGGCAGATGTCCAACTCCGGGGTGTGATGGGAGTGGTCATGTGACTGGTAATTACGCCTCACACAGAAGGTGTGACTTCATTTTTTTCATGGTGGATTCTGTCTTTTCAATTTATTGTTTTCAGCTTACCTCAACAATGCTGTCAAAGTAAAAATGTTGAATTCTGTGTCAACCCTTTAAGTGCTATATGTTGACCTTCAAAAGCATGCTAATTTATGTGTTGTATAATGTCTTTTATTTTCATATAAGCTACCTAAATTTGCTAAATTATTCTTCAATATTTACACTAAAGAGCATAAACATTTTATCTTATTTTTAAACAATTGCATATTAACAGAAATACCTCCTTAAATTTATATTTGAACATATTGAGAGTTAAATGTACAAAAAATTCAATATACAGCACTTGCCCATTGCTTTTCTGCATTAAACTTTTTAATTTCAGTTTTATGTTGTGTTTGTCCGGGAGCTCAGCCGCTTAGCGGGCTCTCACCCGACTCCCTGGCCTGTCTTACAGTCTGTCGGGCTGCCCGCTGGCTGACAAGAGCATCCGGAGCATGCTGGCCACCAGCTCCCAGGAACTCAAGTAAGCTTTGATGGAAATCGTTCTCTTTTAAAAATTTCTTCTCTCAGTAGTTCACAAAGAATGATGTGTCATTTGAAAAGAAAAACATTTTTAACAAAAATGACCTCGTCATGCCCGGATCCAGCACCCCTAGTTGGGTTCTCGGGATTTTAGCCGCTTTCCAAACGACCCATTCTGCCTTCCTCCCTCACATTTACCTCTAGGTTGTCCATATCATACCCTTCTGTCTCGAGTTTCCTAGAGCATGAGTGTTTTCAGATGTGCATGCATATGGAAGGGAAATTTTACAGTGACTCACACTTTTAGAAAATGATTGTAATTTAAAGAATCAAAATTGGTATTTTTAAAGCCAGAAAGTTAACGTGATTATTTAAAACATAGATACTTAACTAGCACTCATGATAAAAATCTACCATGATAGGAGCTAATTTGTTAAATGTACTGTGGTCTTAGTATTAACACGCATTAGGACAATGGCAATTCGCAGTCCAGGAATCCATATAGTCTGGTGCTCAACAGCGCACAGAGACGCACACAGCGTGCTAAACTTTACCCCCCTCTCCTTTGTGCCTATTATTTTTTAGAGTAAATTTGGGAAAATGGCAAAACCACCTACATTTATACCACCAGACTGAGGTTTTCCTTCTTTCTATATAGATATATATGTTCAGGTCCTAGTTAGGTTCTGAAAGAAGTTGGTAAAGTTATGGAAAGTGTAAGAAAGCCTTCAGACTCCAGTGACGCAGACACTTGGGCAGGCGCAAGGGACGGGGGCGAGAGCTTCTGCAGCATGGTGAGAACCGAGAGTCCCCAAAGTAGCTGATTTTAATGATCTGACATAGCTATCATTATGTCAGTTGCTTGGTTTTCATTTTGTGTGGAAAAGGCTTTAGTGTACATGCAAAGGAAATGATGTTTCCAACCCACGTCTGATTCTTTGCCCAGCAATCCTGCCCTGACGTCCAGCCCACGACCACAGGCCAGGCTCTTACCGAGTGCAGGGTTTCATTTCACCCCGTGTTGTTTTTTGCAGGATCCCTGTCCAAGGCCCTAGAGCCATAGATCACCTGCTCATGTTCAGTGACTTCCTGAACTAGCTCTTGCGCCACGAAACTCTTGGAACTCTCTTCATGGAATGTAAACACCTGGAGGGCTTCCTCTTCCTTAACAGCTCTAAAGTCTGTAGCGTCATCCACAGCAGTGCCTAACGGACAAAGTAGCTCTAGAGTCACAAACGGACAGCGTTAGCAAGAACAGTCCACCCGCTCTGTGCAGGCATCTTTTTCATGGCTTGAAACCACATTCCCCTCCTGGTCCAAATGTGACTAACTGCACTTGGAACTTGGCCAACACATCAGAGCATGGCGACATCTCTTTGAATTTCTTGATGAGGGCACTTTGCAAAAGCCTGGCACATCTCCAGTTCCAATAGGCCAGCTGTGAGCAGGAAAATAGCCTTTGCACAACTGGCATCTGGTCCCGCTTCCCACTGGGTGGTGTCTCAGACCCCTCCGAGACAGAGTCCTCTCCTGAGGGGTTCAGCTTTCCTTTCTTGCATCCCTTAACATTGGGCTTGAAAGTTTGTGTTGATCTGAAATTCCGAGCAGACTTGCTGTCTCCAGTTCCAGCACTTTCTTCTTACCTTACTCCACCTCAAGATGGTGTGCTGGTCTCAGCCTTGGCGTTGCCAGCAGGAGGTGTTGGCTCTTGTCTTCTAGCGTGGGGAGGGCTGCCCAGCCCCCGCCCACGCTTTCCCTGCCTATCCTGGAGGGGGCGGTGTCTTCCAGAAGGTGGGTGGCCTTGTCCTAATTTGGGGCTGATCTAAAAGCGACACCCATTTCCAGACTTGTCTTTGCAAAACCTAAGTCCCATCTTGATTGAGCCTCTCTGGGGAATCCAAACTTGACTTATTTCTGAAAAGGTCCATTTCTATTGATGGATCTTCAAACCTAAAGATTTCAGTTAAACATCTAATGTTCAAATGACCCATTTTTTCTTGATACTATGTCTTTCCAAACTGAGGAAACCACAGATGGTGATATTTTTTCCTCACCCCTTGAGTGGCAGTAGCCTCCGTCCTGCACTTGGTCCACGGAGCCAGCGCGCTCTGTCGGCCGCTCTCCCGGGCAGCGGGTGTGGACCAGCCCCTTTGGCGGTAGCTTTCTTTGGGACGACTCACGCATGCGCCTTCCCAGTGTGACGTTCCTTGCACGTTCCTGGCAGCTTGCTCCGCAGCAGCTCCCTGGGGAGGACACGGTGCTCGTGGTCCACTGCTGCATGCAACTCTCTCTGCTTGTTCATGAAGACACATTTAGAGAGTGGCCCAATCACCGCAAACAGTTTTCTCTACTAGGCTAACAAACAGCATTTTCTGGAAATATTCTTCTTGTCAACTCCAACACTGAATTTTGATACTTGGCCATTCACAGGATGTTCTTGATTATGGACAAGACAAACTCTGGGTCTTGGGTCCTCAAAGCTCTTAGACTTCTGAGATAACACTGTGCTCAGTCCTCATGTGGAATAACAAACATGGGACATCCTTAAAGAGAAATCAATAGCTTCATGTTTAATTATGTACAACATGTAAACTGAAAATGTATTAAAACTTAATGTGTACGTGGGTCTTGCTCAAACTTTGGAACTATTGCTTTTTCTTTCCTCTGGTCCATCTGACGTAGAAAACATAGCTGAGTGGCTCAGAGGTGAGGCGGGAGCCCGAGGGGTCAAGGGGCCTTGGTGGAGGCACAAGGAGGGGTGGGGCAGCTCAGAGGCCCTGGCCTCGCAGACTTTCGGGTAGGTCTGTGAGGCAGAGTCCCCGCTGCACAGCTCGCCCCTCCAGGAACCCCTGCGGGCCCAGGGCCACGGTAGAGATTACCAGGCTGTGACGTTAGTTGAGACCACAGGCCAAAAAACAAAAGAGAATAGAAGTGTGCAAATCAAAGTGTTCTGGTGAGAAATCCAGCTAACATGAGCTCTGATTCTAAAGAGAATCTTCTCTTTAGAAGAATTTAGAATTCTTCTCTTAAAATTTCATTTGCTAAGTTTCCCTGCAAGAAGCAACATGAAGGAACTTGCAAATCATATCACATCAGCCTATTTTTTTCTTTTTAAGGAACCATATTCTCCCCACTAGGAATCTTTTTCCTGCTTCCAGATGTGTGCTCACTGGCAGACACAAGGACGATGTAGGTATCTTAGCCATCTCAGTAACCGATTTAAGCCAAATTAAAACTTATTTCAATCAGAGGGAATTAGCTCTTAAATGGGCCTGCAAATTGGCTTTCATTTATACTTTGGTTGGCCAAATTTAGATACCTCCTTATTATTCGTATCTTTACCTTATAATACCACAACTCCCATCATTAGTGTAACTCCATTCAGGAGAAGGAATATTAGACCACTGTGATTTCATCACCATGAGGGCGCTGCTTTTTGGTTCCCTGTCCTTTAGAATGTTCTCATGCATTCTGCAATCTCCACGTGCATAACCTAGGTATTTTTAGCTTAGGCTACGGAAATTTAGCCACATGTCACATAAACCTTTTTTAACCAGGTCACACTTATTTTAAAATAAACCATAAATCAAAGAATTTTAACTTAGGCCAAGATATTACTGTTTGCTAAAGGCCACTTAATTTTGGAACGCCCTGGGTCTCACTTTTCAGCTATGAATGTAGGGGTGCGGGACGGGTGTGTGCCGGGACCGATGGTGCCACTACCGGGCTGCGGGGTCTGTCCACTGACTGCCCGTCAGGCTCCAAGAAATGAGCCTCACTTCTGCAGTCTCTCGCTTTTGCAGTTTCCAATAATAAATCCGCCGAACTCTGCACATTACAAGTGCCCTGGACTGGGGTCTGGTCTCTTTAACAGACAGCGCGTTTGCTCCTCGGGAGGATGAGTTGCCCTTGGTATAAATTCAGCTTCTCCAGGACAGAAAGTGGTCATGAGACTCTGCCGGCGCTGGGAGGGAGCTCACCCAGGGTCTGTCACTCGTGGTTGCTCTCACCGACTCCTCATTTCAGTAGGAAGGTGGTTTCGTTCTGCAACTGACCCAGCACACCCTAGAGCACCAGGGTGCACCAACATCTCTGGGCAAGAGGGGGATCCTCGGGTGCAGGGGTGCAGGTCCCTCCCCACACAGACTAGGGGCCCCAGCAAGCTCTACCAGGCCACTGAGTCCTCCCCACCTGCTTGTCGTGAAACACGCTGCCTGTAGGGTGCTTGGCAGTGGACACTGCCTACGAAGACTGCCACCCTTGTGAGAAAGGCGGGAAGGCAGGCGTAGACCCGTTTTATGTATGTGGGAACTGAGGCCGCTCACGGAGAGGCAGGGACCATAGCGCCAGGGACGAGGCTGGAGCTGAGCTTTTCCACACATCCCACTTGCTCTTAAAATCCATGCCTCCTCGGGTGTCTTGTTTTGTCATCAAGAATCAAGGGTTTGCATGTAACGAAGTTTGGCTGTGGCTGTGACCATACATGCACACACACATACAGTGTTTTCTTTCCATGGTGGGCCTCCTACAGTTTTCTTGTAACCCACACAGGGAATTAAACGGGGGTCAGCCCAGTGGTGGCCACACTCCCGCATTACATCACGTCAGCGTGGAAACCCGCTCACATGCATTTCTCACAATCAGCTGGATGCACTTTGAACTTGCTCCAGCAGACACCAGGTTCTGCCTTTTATATCGCAACATCTGTAAAAGGTTTACAAAGTTTGCACTGCAGCATTTTGTTTAAATACCCTACAAAATATAGCTTGTTCCAGATATATTTTTATTTTGTCATAATGAGTAGAACCAACTTAAAAAGAAGTTCAATACAGGAAATACAGTTAAGCATAATGTATTAATAGTGAAACTTCTACAATAGGAATATTCAGGGCATCTCCAGTTACACACACATAAAATGGACCTACAACCAGCAATAACCAAAGTTGGCCCCCCAGGTCCCGAATTATTGCCTCTTTGTTGAGGGAGGGGGACCAGGAAAGCCCTGTCTTCCCTCTGTCCCCGGGGGCACCATCATTGCTGCAGTGCCCAGCAGAGGCCTCCTGGGTCCAGCTGGCAGGGCTGTGGGTGGGGAGGGAAGCGGGATGGATGCTGGCCCCAGCGGACAGACCAGTGTCCCTGGATATCTGTTCTTGGAGCAGAGTCCCTGCTGAGGATCTGTGTGAGCTTTAAACCCAGATCATTAAGTGAATTCCAGGTGTCCACATTTGGGTTTGGGCCTCTACCTTAATTACCTTAAACTATATTCACACTCACCAACCAAAACCAAACTAAACAACAACAAAACTTCATTGTTTAATTAACTCTATAAATGGATCTGTGTGTTATAAAACATTTATAAAGTTCTCTAGCAATATTTGAAATGAAATTTAGGTTTGTTTGTTTATAATTTATCATCCTCAATGTTTTGATTCAGGTTATATTAAAATTCACAATAAAAATCAGACTCAGGTAATTAAAGAAAGGCAAGAGGTGGCAAGACAAGTTTAATGGTCAAGATACATGATTTTTCATGCAGAGATTCTTTGTGCAAAACAAAATAGAGAGCATCAACTTTCTGGTGAGAGGGGTGTGTTATGAATTTCCTCTGTGCCTCAGTTTTCTTATCTGTGAAACAGGGTAGGACTAACAGCAGCTCATAGTAGACATCAATAAATACAATTGTTAACAGTGGCAATGTAAGTGTGCCTTGTGAAAGTATTAGCCAGAACTCAAAGGAGGGAAATGTAAGTGTTAATTTAATATTTACTGAATGACTTTGCATGCTTTGCATCTTATGTCACAGAAATATCAAAAACATTTTGAGCTTTGGAATAGTTTACATCAAGGCCTTTAATTGGAAAAATAAAAAGCAGAAGACGCTGGGAGAGTCACACTTTGAGAGTGCCCGGCGTGGAACAGCCTCCTGACTTCTTCCTAACCTGGGCACGGTGGCGTACCCTGGGGCGTGTGTCTAAACACAGGCTTCTAGCTGTGTTTGTTGTACTTGTCAGTGCTCCGTTCAGTTTGTGCGCTGCATTCAAACACGCGTCAGAAACTGCCCTGGCGGCCTGGGATGGTCTCCATCTAGATGGGACGATTTGGAGGCCTCGAAGCTCCCTGACTTCCCAGACAAAGCACAAACCCAGACAGGACATTCTCAGAGGGATCATAAACTGAGCAATGTTTTGTTCGTTCATTATTTCCAAAATATCTAATCAGTGCCCAGAGATAAGACACAAATTCTGCCTCCCAGGACCCCTGGTCAGTTGTTCAAAGCAGACCAAAAAGAAATATGTGTCTGTCCATGCAGGCGTAGGGGACCTGCAGCATCAGGGCCATATGTGGCCTGTCTGGATCCTTGAGTGCAGCTTTTTGACGAAATCCAAATTTTACAGAACAAACCTTTTTAATAAAGGGATTTGTTCTGTGAAGTCTGGATTTAGTGGAGGCCACACTTAGGGATCTGCAGGGCCATACGTGGCCCTGAGGCCACAGGTTCAGCCACGAGGAGACACATACACCTTACTGAGCGCCAGGGCCGGGGGAGCTGTCTGGTAACCAGGGAAGTGTGCGCAGATCCAGGAGGACAGCTGCAGCTGGCCTGGCAGCGGTGGAGAGGAGAGAATTCAGCCCGGGAGCGAGAGCAGAGAGCTCTGCTGACCACAGAGAGCTTGGTCAGCCGGGGCACCGCAGCCAGCAGGACATCAGGGACCTGATGCTGCCATGCTCCTGACGACTGTGGACAGTGTCCCAAGGCTCAGCGGCACCAAGGGGGCTGTAGCAGTGGCCTGGGATGGTCAGAGCCCAGATAGTGGACTGTGGGGAGGGGACTGGAGGAGGGGACTGGGCCCTGCAGAGGGCAGAGACAGGGATGGACCCAGGGCACACTAGGCTGGAGAGCAGGACACCCTGATTCGAGATCAGTCATAGCGGGGAGGGCACACAGAGGCCCCCAGCTTGGCCTGGGCCAGGTGGCCAGGGCAAGGTGACTGCGGGAGGCAGTTTCCAAACCGGAAGGCGCCGTGCCATGTCTGTGAGAATGTGCCAGAGCCTCCTGTGTCCACGGAAGTCCTGGCCAGGCTGCCGTGGAAGGGCAGCGCCTCTCCTTCACGGAAGTCAAATCTGTAAATGTTTCCTTTATATCTCATTTTCCATTTTCATGGAAACTAAACGAAACATAATGTAGACAAGACACCCCATCCACAGTCAGTTAACGAAACCGTGAGCGTCGCCTCTAGACGCTTTCTGGCGTGGACCTTGCTCCTGAGTCGCTGTGGTCGAGAATTTTACCTTCGGGACAAGCAGTTGTTCGGGAGCAGGTAGATTCAGTGCACAGTCACGCTGTATTTTATCTAGAATGTGCCACACTCACTGGCTTCCAGAATAAGTTAATTTGTTTAACCACGTCCACAATTCATACCCTAAGCCATTTAAAAAGCAGTTTTCCGGGACTGTGGCGTGGCGGAACTTAGCGGTGAGAACTCCAAATTCTCCCTAAAGTTGGAGGTTACTTCTAACTCCTAAAGCTAGCTTTGTACGGCTTTCTGTTTTTTTATTGTGACAAACTTTGGGAACACTTTAAATTTAGAATGAGGTCAAGAGGAAGATTCGTCTTGTGAAATATTGCTAACCATTCCATTCTCTCATTTCAAAATTATGAAACTTTAATACAGACACCAGAAACTACTGAATGATAGTTTACTTTCAAACAAACAAAAGATCATTTATCATCAAATTAAATGTAAAGTAATGTACCTTATGCAAATAATTTGAAAATGATTCTTTGAATAAATTGATTTTTTAAATCTTGGATTATTTTTTAAAATATATACACAGCATATTTGATACATGTGAACAAAAAGGAAAATTTATTTTCCTTATAATTTTAAGTACTGTAATTTTAAAGGTTTTTAAATACATAATTATTAAACTATAAATATACTATAAATATATGATAACACACATTTTTTTTGCTGTTGCTTGGCTAGGATTCAAAGCCAGACACATTTCCTTTCATAAGATATGTTAGATTGAGTTTTCTTCCTGTTTCACTTCTGGTTGAATTCGGCCTCCCCATTTGTTGGGAATTCTGGCCCCATTTCCTCTCGGTCACGGCTGCTCTGGGTGATTCAGGGAAATGAGCGTCCTCGGACCACACGCGGCTTCCCTTCGTGCAGACGCCCATCGCGGGGCGCTGAGAAGCAAGTCTTCTGTGACGGGGGGTCTGGCCAGGAGGATGAGGCAATATTGGCCTTTAATTGTAAATTTGAGGTTTTAATCTAGTAAACACTTCACTAATTTATAGTTCCCTGGAGCAAAATGAGCAAAATTGGTAATAAAGTGGATGTTCCCATTGGGAAATTACTGACAAGGATTTTGGAGGGCATTTTTCCTACAGTTTCAGGAAACAGACTCGTTCTCCTCAGGCTCTGTCCTCAGTGAAGGCCCATGCGGGGCCCCCGGGCCTGCACTGAGGCGGGAGGGTGGGAGCAGAAACCCACAGGCTTCACCTCAGTGTCGGACCCCGTGTTCCCTCCTAGACATGATCTGTGATCTTGGAGGAGCAGCGATTCAGGGAAATCACATGTCATCTATTCTGTTTTTCTGTTGCATTTTTACAGAAAGAATGCTGTGCTGGGCACTAGTGAATTCCATTACACTGTGTTTGAAATGTCTCTGGCTTCTGCAGGTGTGCCTCCCCCAGCCTGCGCCTCCTGAACCTGACTGTACCTCCCCCGGCCCTGCGCCTCCCAAGCCTGTCTGTACCTCCCCAGGCCTGTCTGTACCTCCTGACCCTGACTGTACTCCCTAGCCTGACTGTACCTCCCGGGGCCTGTCTGTACCTCCTGGGGCCTGGCTGTACCTCCCTGGCCTGACTGTACCTCCCTAGCCTGACTGTACCTCCTGGGACCTGGCTATGCCTCCCAGGCCTGATTGTACCTCCTGGGGCCTATCTGTACCTCTCAGGACCTGACTGTACCTCCCCGAGCCTAACTGTACCTCCCGGGCCTGACTGTACCTCCCGGGGCCTGGCTATGCCTCCCAAGGCCTGATTGTACCTCCCAGGACCTGACTATGCCTCCTGGGACCTGACTGTACCTCCCCGGGCTTGACTGTACCTCCCTGGACCTAACTGTGCCTCCCTAGCCTATCTATACCTTTTGGGACCTGATTGTACCTCCTGGGACCTGACTATACCTCTAGGGACCTGACTGCCTCCTGGGACCTAACTGTACCTCCCCAGGCCTGACTGTACCTCCCGGGACCTGACTATACCTCCCCGGGCCCGACTGTGCCTCCCTAGCCTGTCTATACCTCTCGGAACCTGACTGTGCCTCCCGGGGGTCTGATTGTGCCTCCCTGGGCCTGACTGTACCTCCCGGGACCTGACTGTACCTCCCAGGCCTGACTGTGCCTCCCTAGCTTGTCTATACCTTTTAGGACCTGATTGTACCTTTTGGGGACCTGACTGTACCTCTAGGGACCTGACTGTACCTCCCGGGACCTGACAGTACCTCCCCAGGCCTGACAGTACCTCCCAGGACATGACTGTACCTCCCAGGACCTGACTGTGCCTCCCTAGCCTGTCTATACCTCTCAGGACCTGACTGTACCTCCCCGGGCCTGACTGTACCTCCCGGGACCTGACTGTACCTCCCTAGCCTGACAGTACCTCCCGGGACTCTCTGCACTTCCCAGGGCCAGGGGCCTCCGCAGCCTGGGCCCTGAGGCTGCCTGACCTGCCTGCTGCTTTCCTGCCTCTGGACCTGGCCTTGCTGAGGGACTTCTGAGGACTCTCCTGCCACTATCACCCCGTGCCAAGTCCCTGGGAAAACCATGTTAGTCCACTAACATGAGCAAGATCCAGAGGCAATGTCACCTGAAGGTGACCAGTGGTGGCACAGGCAGAATGAGGTGGCTGCAGGCTGGCCCTGCCACCCCGTACACACCCTTATCACCTGGACCTGGGCTGGCTGATTGCTGCAGGGAGGACAGAGGGAGGACACACACCCTTGGCCCCTGGAACACAGGCTGGTGGAGCAGGGAAGTGCCCGCCAGGGAAGACTGGGGGCCCTCTGGCCGAGCCCAGCCCCACATGGGCAGTTTGCAGCCAGGTCCCCGCAGCAGGGCAGGAGGACCACCAGGTGGGACAAGCATACGGAGTCTGGCCAGTGCCAGCTGGAAGTCAGCAGAGTCCTAGAATCTTCACTGTAGGAAAACTATCATTACAATATAAAAAAAGAAGCATTTTTCAGCCAGGCATGGTGACTAATGCCTCTAATCCTAGCACTCTGGGAGGCCAAAGTGGGAAGATTGTTTGAGGTCAGGAGTTCGAGACCATCCTGAGCAAGAACAAGACCCCATCTATACTAAAAATAGAAAAAATAAAAATGAGCCAGGCAACTAAAAATAGGAAAAATTAGCTGGGCGTGGTGGCGCATGCTTGTAATCCCAGCTACTCAGGAGGCTGGGGCAGAAAGATTGCTTGAGCCCTTCAAGTTTGAGGTTTGGAGTTTGATGTTGCTGCTGTGAGCTAGGCTGTTGCCACGGCACTGTAGCCTGGGCAACAGAGTGAGACTCTGTCTCAAAAAAAGAGCAGGACTTTTCCGCACCGTGGCTCACGTAGTCTTCACAAAGTATTAATGGCTACTCTACGGGGCCCACTTTACAGATGAGGAACCTGAGACATTGTGGAAAAACGACTTTGATCTTTCACTTAAACTCATCCGCTTCCCACATTTAAGGCTTATCCTGAGGGAAAATCTGAGTTTCGCAACCTGGGTGGGTTGGGGAGGGAAAGAGGATTGTCGGGCTGTTGCGAACACGGACGGTGCTGGTGGATCGCATGTCCCTGGACCCGCGTGGGCAGCCACTGCCTCTGCCGCCGCCTCTGCTTCCTTCTTGACCTGCTGGCCGGTCCCAGTGTCCCCTGCCATCTCTCATCACCCCGTTTATGAGACAGAGGGGATCGGGCAGTCAGAACTCTCGGCGGACACATCGTCCAACAGCTTTGAGGGCACACTGCTCTCCTGACTTACACTCTCAGGGAACTCCGTGGTCGGATTGCCCGTCTTGTTTGTGGGCTTGTTTTAAATTAAATATGTGACTTTTTTAGCTCACTTTCCTGATTTTAGCTGGGCTCATCATGTGAGTCGGGCTCTCTCGGAACTCACGGGAAGGCCAGCCCCCCGCCCCGCCCCACCCAGCGCTGACCCCACCAGACAGGAGCGAATCCCCAGTGAACTTGACTGCCCTGGATTCGAGGTTTTTTCATTCACGCTGGCACATCAGTGGAGTCTCCACCAGCAACACTGCCGCATGCCTCCCTGCGTCTGGGTTCAGACGAACCTCACGGTCAGGGTAGCACTGGTGACCTGACCACGGGCTCTCCGTGTATAGCCTAGGAGGCTCTGGCATTTCTCTAAGGTATATCTGATTTTCTTTCTTTTATGTCGTAACAAGAATTTTGCCATCAAAAGCATCCATTCCTAGCTTTTAATTCCATAGGGATATCAAATGGAGTAAGTGTTTAAGCTAAATAAAAAGAATAAATGTTTGCTTTTTGTTTCATCACGAGTATTTGAGATCTATTACTTGTTTTTCTTTTTTAAATTTCTGTTTAAAAATCTTGTCAGAATATTTAAATTGCATTAACAAAGACTCCTCAAAGGCATAGAAACATTTGGAAGCCTCAACGTGGGACATCAGGCAGTCGGCACATGGAGTGGACCCCGGGCCACCTGCCCACAGCATCTCGTGGTTTCTCTGTCCCTCTGCGAAGGCCAAGGCAGGAGGCAGGAGCCCGGAAGTTTGGTTGCAAGCTCTGACCTCAAAGCCAGACTTCTGGACTTCAAATCCCAGCGTGGCCACCCGGCTGTGTGATCCTAAACAATTTGCTTAACCTCTCTGGGTTCCCTATCTACAAAGTGGTGGCCATGCTGGCAGCTACTTGATAAGTCACTAAAAACAGTAAACGAGGTCCCGTTTGGAAAGTGCTCAGAATAGCAGCTGGTGCCCAGAATAAGCCAGGCAAGCGTTTATCACGTGAAAGGACGAAATCTGAGACAGACCAAGGGCCAGCCACGGACAGCGTGAGCCTGCGGCAGAGAGACGCTGTCAGGGAAAAGGATATTAGCAAAGTAAAACATGTCCCAATTCCAAAAATGAATGAATAAAACTTAAATTCAAAACTCTTATCGCTAAGATCGAAACATCCCAAAGATGAAAGAATTTCATTTTCCTAGTGTGTCTTTTTCTTACTCTGCTCTAATATGGCACAATATTAATATACTTTCATCAGACTTGCAAATCAGGTTTCAAATCATCAGATGAAAACGTCCATCGGCCCGTCAAACTCACGTTAGATCTGATTCACGCTCACTAATTTCATTCTGCTCTGATTCTGAGGCGTCTTCCCAGCTGGCATATTTTGATAGTCTTATTCTCTGTCATTTCTTTATTTTTGAAACCACCTTGAGTTCTGGCTTCAGTTTTCTTGCCTTTTTTGGATGACGTGTGGTAAGATGAGAACATGATAGAAATTGAGGCTTTTTAAAAATTTGCTCGTGAATTATCGTGGGTCAGAATTCACCCTCGCCTGAGCAGTGAGAGACATGGAGAAACCTGTCTTTTGTTTCCCTTTTTGTGGATTCCAAGCCAGACCAGCCCGTGGCTTCTTCGGGCAGCCTATTGTTCAACAGATTAGATTTCCACGTTCCCAGGTGCAGGTACGTGAGGCCTGCGCAAGGCCGTGCCCACATCACCTTGATGAGCGATGTGTGGTGCTCTGCTGTCTGCACAAACAGTGCATCTCACACAAAATCCAGTCTGATTCTTCCTGACTTCATGTCCCAGCGATGACCTTCACTTCAGCTCCAGCTTTGATGTTCACTCTCACCGTCAGTAGTAACAGTTCTGGTTTAAATCTAGAACTCTCGCACACATGACGGTCGCATCTAATACCTGCAAGCTCTTCAGTTCTGTCAAAATGCCCCATTACCATGAGATCCGCACGCTGGTTTGTCCAACATGTGCTTACTCAGCATCTGCTGTGCCAGGCCCTGGAGTGTCCCCACCAGGCAAGGGAGACGGCGGAGTCTCTGCCAGGGGCTCAAGGAACGCTTCTCCATACCCTTCCTACTTTCTAGCTGCTTGGGCTTCAGCAAGTCAATTAAACTTTTGGAATGTCAGTTTCCTCATCTAGAAGCAGCAACAGTAAGATTCACGACGCGTGGGCTAGCGGAGAGCGTGCTTCATCCGGTGGTTGCCGAGCAGGGATGTGCGTCAGATTAGAAGTCACAAATCAAAAAAAACGAGGGGTGCTTGTGCCCTCTTTTTCTAGGCAAGGCAACTAGGAACAGATATAGAAGAGCTCTCTTGGAATCAAAAAGCGGCTTAGTCATCAGAACACGCAGGAAGGAAATCCTGCGACAGCCAGGCCCGAAGCCCCCATCAGCTCTCGTGGAGACACACCATCTTGGCATACCGGGATTCCCAGAGCACTTTTAGGGTTAAAGAAGTTCCCTAAGAAGTAGGGAGATTTTAGTGTAGACATTTAAGTCATTTGATTTTCAATCCTTCAAAATAATTAATTACACACTTAGGGAAACAGCTTGGAAACGGATTCCGGAGACAGGAAGAACCGCGGTGTGGACAGAGCATCTCGGTGCCCCACGCTCCTCCTCCGTGGGCTCTGACTAGCGATTAGCATTCTCTTCCTCTCCCTCTTCTTATCCTGCGAGGATCTTGCGATGCATTCAAAATCCAGCATGTCCCTTCGCCAACACCCCGCCGTGGCCGAGGGCGGGCAGAGCCACAGGAGATGAGGTGTCCAAGGCCAGGACACAGCCCAAGCGCGGGTGGTGCCACTGCAGCTGTTTCCACGGGCAGGAAACTGTCCCAGCAGGACAACTGGGCTCTGACGATTTCAGAGCCAATCTTTTATAACTAGAGGAGAAAACAATGATGATTAACATTTGCAACATGCAGTGGGCTCAGATAAATCACAGAAATAGAAAACAAATCACATAAAATGTCCTTTTCAGAGCTGCACCTAGAGCAGAGTGATTCAGAGTTCACCGTGGACTATGTCCAGTCTGCATGTGAGACGATGCTGGGCCCAGGCCCAGAAGAAAACCTGCCTCCATTGTCTCCCAAAATGGGGTATTTGGCCCCAAAACACCACTGAGGAGAGACACTCAGGAGCTGAGGCAGACTGCGATACTTCCGTGAGTTCCCGGCACAAGTAGACCCTATACCAGGACCCTGCCCACACCTGGAGCACCACAGCTTTGCTTCCTGCAGGTCTGCTGCCGGTGTCTGGGCAGAGCCGCTCATGACTTCCCGTGGCCCACGCAGGACAGAGAGAGTCCAGGGAGGAGAATTCCAGAGAAAAGACCAGTCCCCAAGCACACAGCAGGCTCGAGGACCTGGACTGTTCCTGCCCACCAGCATGTGTGACTTCCAGGTCCACCCAGCTGGGGGACACTTGGCCTTTCTGCCAAACAACCAGTCTCCTCCACACCTTGAACCAATCTCAAAGAATGACCTCAGTGGACGAATTCTTAGTATTGAAATCAGAACCCCCACGAGCCACTGTAAGAACTGACATCATAGACAGGAAGAAAATAATAATAACCCCCTCTGTGTTCAACTTCTTAGCCCTGAAAAAATTGACCACAGCTCATCAACACGTCAAACTGCCAGTTATTCAATGCAAGGGATGAAGTCTATTTATTTTTAATGCACTTTAAATTCGAAGAGCTTATGAAGAACTGATTTCTTGACGAGAGAAGGAGAGATTCTCGGGTATAATGAGGCAAAGACCAGCTCCAATTCAGACAGACTGGCTCACACCCTCGCTTGGCCACGTACTAGCTGCACTCTTGGCTTTTTCCAGAACTCAGTCTTTTTATGTCTAAAACTGAGATGATGGCAATAACCATCTTCCAAGTCTAAGATCAGGGCTAACTCAGATGGGCAGCTCTTAACTGCCTGATGCTGTGCCTGGCAAGCTGTACGTGACCACTGTCTGGGACAGACCAGACCAGGAGAAGCCACGGAGCTGAGTCCCGATGGCCACACTATCCATCCCTCCATCCTCAGAGCAGACTTCTCCCTTAACAACGAGTCTGCATCCCCTTTGATCCCATGAGATATGTAAGGCACGTCGTCATACCACACATGCACACGCACACACATGCAGACACCCACACATGCGTGCACGTCCTAGCATGGAAGAATAAGCCTCGGGGAACGCGTTGGGGGGTGGGGGCTCCGGGCTCAGAGTGCTACGTGCTGTACCCGGAACTGCTTGTGATATGAAATGTGCAGGGCAGTCTACACCGGCCCCACACTGAGGAACCCCAGGCTTGTGCATGTCTCAGTGGAGGTGCAAGGCGTGTGGGAAAGAGGGTTACAACAGACACAGGATTTCGATCTGTATTTTGGGGCACAGAAATGCCGACAGCACCCTGAATCAGTGTAACTCGGGCTCTCCCCCATGGGTCTGGGCCGACACAGCCTGGCTGGAGGTGGACCTCACGGCTCCAGAGGCTCTGCACCAGGCTGGGGGCTGCTGAGGTGCACCCGGGCACGACCCCCCACCGTGAGGGCATCTCCCCTCCTCGTCAGCTCCCCACTGCGCTACAGCCAAGGAGCTGATCCAGGCTTTAATGTTTCCTTCCCGCACTCTACAGAGCTGGCCTGCGCCACAGGGATGAGCAGGGAAGAGGGAGCCTAGCAACCATGTCTCCATAGCAACTGTCTCCCTCACCCCCTCCTAGCCCCAGGGCAGCCCCTGAGGGCCACAGGGGGGTGCACAGAGAAGGCCCTGAAGATGCCCCCTAGCACCAACCTCAAAGCGCTTCCTGCAGACTGCTGACACCTGCTCTGCCTTCCGCGCGGGAGGGGTGGGGCTCCGGAGACTTGTTCCACCGCCTGCTAATAAGACATGAAGATTAAAGATTGCGGCAGCCTCTGTCTTCTAAGACATTCCCAAGTATGAAGGTTTCCTTCCTTGCTTTCTTTCTTCCTTCCTTCCTTCTTCTAGAAAATCATTCCTGTTCTTTCTTTATAGCTTACATAACAACAATTCATCTTTAAAATATGATTCTTTTCCTAAGGAACATATTTTTGATATTATGCAAGTGTAGATTCTTTTAAAATACACTCTGAGACAGACACATTTTATAATTATTGTTTTAAAAATCAGAGTCAAAGTTGCTTCCCATTAAAGGGTCAATAAATAAAGATAGATATTTTTAATATTTACATTTACCACAGTCAGCAGACTCCACAACATGTTCTTTTATTTGGAACAGTATTGGGCACACAAATTAATGGAGAATAGCTAATATAATGAAAGTAATGTGTTAACAATGACCTGAATCTACACATTTGCATTAATGAGCATATCTGTATTTAATCACCAAGCTTTCATTGCATCCAGACTCCACAGTGAGCAGGAACTGCAGACCGAGCCATCAGCAGCCACAGTCCTGCTCCCAGGAGAGCAAAGGAGGGCACCCCAGGGTCCTCCCCAGAACTGCACACCTGGCAGCTGGGGCCACTTTCTGGGCTCCGCCATTCCCTGACGTCTACTCCTGCTAATCTTCCCCTGCCCAAGCAGGTGCAGTGCCCTGGGGTGAGGACTCTGCTTGGTGATCAGTAGTTCAGGAAACCCTGACAGATCTTTGTGCCACACTCCAATGAGGGGACGTGCACTAGACAGGAGGGAACATGCCAGGAGCTGGAGGGTTGCCATGGCCTCGCCAGGGCCCTGCAGAGCCCCACTTCCTGCCAGTGCGGACACTTCCTTCGCTACTGTCCCCAAGGTCTTGGTGAAAGGCGTCTGCACTCTGCACCATCTTCTCTCTGTTCAGGATTTCTCCTTGGAGATGAGGAGGTGTCCCTGGGGCACTGCGCACTGGGCCTGCGTGAGCAGGGCCTCCGCTCCATCCTCTGGCAGCCTGTCTCACCTCACTCCCCTGCAGACAGGGAAGCTCCAGGCCGCAAGTGGCTCAGCCAGGTGTGCCTGTGCTGCTCTCACTCTTGGTCCCTTCAGCAGCCCCCGTGGTCCCAACTTTCCTTTTCTCTCACTTGTGCTGCAAGTGATCTTCCTCATTCGGCGGGGTAGCGTTCCCCCAGTCAGACCACATCCTTCTGCCTGCCTCATCATCTCCACACCGAGGCACTGCAGTCCGCCCTCTCCTGGGTGCTTACCCCAGGCTGCTCCTGTCCCGTAAATGCTTCCTTCTGCACTTTGTGGTCTGACCTGCTCCGGGTGTTTTCCTTAATACATCCCAGCAGGCACACTGTAGCATGGCGGCCAAACACGCTGGCGCTCGGGCTGGACGGCTTGGGTTCCAAGGACACCCCTTGCCTTGGGAAAATTACTGGACATATCTGTGCCTGCTTCACCTGGAAACCAGGCGTCATGGTAGCAGAACCTTGCTGGGGACAGTAAGTAGACAATTGGAAGGTGGACTGGTAAATACATCGTGAGCACACAATGATTATTGGCTCTTCTTATGGGATAGTCTAGCCTGCCTGTGTGGTTAGCATCTAGGAAGAACCGGCTGTTATCACCTACCCCGAAGAACTCACAGGCGTCCTTTCTACCTGTGCAGTTTAGCTGAGCCCAGTACAATCACCTGTACCACTGGACAGAAGAAGGGCAGCAGCCTCCTGGGAATCTAGGACCTCTCCGTCCTGGCCTATCTTTTCAAAAAGCAGCTGGAATTGTGTGCACTTCAGTCCTGACAAGGACACACAATGTGTGCATCATTTTTCCTACTTTACAAATGCAAAAGCTCAGACTCAAAACATGCTCTGAGCCACGTGCGGCTCAGTGGCGCAGCTTCAGTTCAAACCGAGGTCACCTCTACTCCTTCACTGGGTTCCAGGCTTCTGCCTCTAAGGCAGTAGGAGCCCCTTGGGGCCACTGGGAGGGTGTGGCACTGAGCTGGAGGACACATCTCACTCGGGGTAGGGTCCACCGTCCTGTGCCTACCCCAAAGCAAGTCGCGAGGCCCCTCCCCCAGCCCAGCTCTTCACACGGACACCTGAGGCCTAGACCAGGCGCAACAGCGACTGATGCCTGCCACAAGCCCCTCACCCCAGCCCTCCCTGCGAGTGAGGCTGGTGGGCGCAGCACCTGGGCCCACAGAGCAAGGCCCGCAGAAACCCGATGTCAGCAGCAGGTCCCAATCTGACGGCCATGGGATGCTCCTGCACTTCTCAGTGGTCCCCAGCTCCCAGGACAGCCTGTCTCTCCTTGGCAGCCACACGGCCAGAGGTTCTTCCTGAGAGATGGTCTCCAGCCCTTGTGCACACTCAGGATAAGATTTCCCTCCGCCTATCAAATTTTGCCTTCCAGATATTTTAGGGCCATGATTTTGTTTCCCTTGAATCTTCTCTTCTCTGAACTAAATAGCCCCAGATGCTGTTTTTTCCTCAAGTGACATGGCTCAAGTCCTTTCACACTGCCGGCCACTCTGGGAGTGTGGCCGGGATGCCCTGTCCCTTCTGTCCACACAGCCGGCGCCAGAGCTGAGCACCCATCGTGAGCACGTGTGCCCTGCTGCGCAGCCGCTTGAATGTCATGTGTGGAAATGAACGCCAGACTCGGAGTCGCATATCTGAGCGCGGTCTTTCTCATCCATTTGGGACCTCACGGTCTGCTTTCTGCTTTGCTCTTGTAATCCTGTCTTTCTTTTGTTCATCCAGTCTGTTTCCCTGACCTTGCTCTTTGACTCATTCCAGACACGGCAGACTCTGCGCTTCTCTCAAGGTACTTGGGGCGGCCTGAACGCCTCATGCGTCCGGTGCTCATGGTCTCGAGTGCCAGGGCCCCGCGCAAACAGCGCGTCCCATGCTCAGCTCTCCGAGGTTAGCGATCTTTGGCGGGGGCGCCCAGTAAACAGTTGAGACGTGCAAGGAAATGACCCTGTTTTCCTCTCTGGGAGATCAGAACAGGGACGGAGCCCAAGAACGAGCCCTGTCACAGCGGGGTCTCTGCCACCCAGCCGCCTCCGCACAGGGCCACAGGCACCGCGGCCTCCCTGCCCATCCTCCAGGATCATCCAGTCCTGGGAATGCATCCCTGGGCACAGGCTCTGCAGGCCACGGGGCGGCTGGAAGGGCCTGCGGCGCCCCACCCCAGTCCTCTCCCCTCCTCTTCTCTCGCCCCCAGCTCCTCACTCACCGCTCCTTCCCCACACACTCGGAGGGTTCTGGCTTCTCCTCCATGGGGCACACCTCCACGACTTCAGGCCAGACTGTGGCCACCCAACCGCATTTGCCTGGGTGCCTGATGCCCTCTCTGCCCTCGCCTGCCTCTTCACGGTGGAAGGGAAGTCATGACAGTCAGTGGGCAGTTTGGTTTTCAGAAACCCCTGTGGACAGCTGTGTCCTCCACACCCATGTCTAAATACATTTTATTTCACTTTCCTGCTGTCTCCTTCGCTCCCCTCAGTTTTGTACGACCTGGAAGGTCCAACAGATCAATCAGTAGAAAGTGCAAACAGGAACCAATGAGCGCTTGTGCTTTAAAAGCAAATGTACCTGCCCATAATCACACGACAGATGCAGGGAGCGGGAATCACTGATAGGGAACATTTTGAAGAGTCCAGTAGAGTAAAAAGCACTTTTTCTCTAACCCCAGCTTGCCCACCCTGTGTGCCCTAAAATAAGGGACAGAACTGTTTAGATCTGTGTCCTTGCCTGTAAAATAGCGATATTCGATTAATCTATTTTTAAAACCTCTTGCACAAATAATTCTGTGAAATCACTTGTAAACGTGACCAGTAAAACAAGCTTTGAAATGAGGGGAAAAGGCAGATTTCACAGGAGAAGGGAAGAATATGCACCAATTTTTTAAAATAAGGGATTGAAAGAGGAGAAAATAAACTAGGAAAAAAAAACGTTCAAAAACAAGAAAATTAAAATCAAGAGAATGTGCATGAGACAGGATTGGGAGGCGGAAAGAAAGAGGACATCAAGTGGCCCAAAGTGTGAGAAACCACAGCAAATTCCAGGATTACACGGGTTGCAGGTGGAATGTGAAGTCTTTTAATTTCCCCAATTAGAATAAAAATGTTTCTCTAGGAGACCAGATAAGGGCTTCAAAAAATAAAAGATCCACAAACCAGAAAAAAACATAGAAAAATAGACGAGAAAAATCAAAGGAAAAGAACGTTACAGATTAGGAAAGGAAAAGCGTGCGCGCCTGCTGTCTGGCGCCTGTGGGCTCTCCTCTCCCGGTCCCGGGAGACCAGCCTCTCCCACGGCTGGCTGAAGTCCGTGAGCTTTTGGAAACTGGCCTGTGTTTAAATTGTGTGAACCTCCTCCTTCATTCACTGGCGAGGAGCGCTGGCCATCCACACACCGAGAAAGGAGAACACCCTACGCCCAGGGGCTCTGGCGCCCAGGAGGCCCCACATGTAGCACCCCCACTGTGCACCCCACGGAAGCTCGCGTCTGCCCCACAGAACGGGCTTTTCATGCACTCTGGGCTTCAGTGTCCTTAGATTTGGAAAGACAATGTCTGAGGCATGTTCATTGCCGGAGCTTCCCTCCCTGCCTGGGAGCTGGGCGTGTGCGTCTGTGTGTGCTGTGAGTGGTGGCCATGCCGGCAGCCAGCCTGGTCGCTGTGGCCGTGGTAGGTCATGGGTCTCTGTCTCAGGTGCAGTCCCACTGGCTATGGTGTGGAAAAGCTGTCAGTGTCAGGGCAGCAGCCCTTGCAAAAGACCCTCCCAGCCCTCTCCTGTCACACCCTAGTCAGTAAACCTCAGGGACAGGCCACCGAGGCTGGTTACTTACCATTACGGACCAACTGGGTACGATCACAAATGCCTTGTCAAGCTTAGCGGCATGGTGCCTATGTCAAGAGTGGCACAGGGACACCCAGTCCTGCACAGCTCAACCCTGTCCCCACAGCTGGTAAGGAATTCCCTGCAACCCCCTCCGTGGGTGCCTTTGCAGTCTTGTGTCTCACTGCTGTAAATGGCACTTGCTGCCCTAGAGCTCAATGTAGCCAACCAAAGGTGAGTACCCCTCCTGCGGCCCCAGGGCCCCCTCGGAGCCCAGTGTGAGACCCCCTTGCATGTGGAAGTGGGAGCCCGACCTGCACTGTGAGTGTGTCGTTGACTGCACCAGCCCTGAACGTGACTCGCGCACCCTCGTGCGGGCGAGAGGCTGGGGTGGTGTTTCTGTTGCCTTGAGTCAGCTGCACTAGTCACCTGTTGTATTTTTTTTTTTGCATGGGTCCTCGAGTCCAACCCCAATACTGGCTCCAGCCGCCCCCGCCTCTTGTTTAGCCGCTCCACTGCTGCTGGACGTGCATGTGCTCTGGCAGCAGGTGCCCATGGACACATCCCGTTAAGTGAATGGGACATCAGGATGTGCTAGGTACGTTCTGCCGCACTGGACAGGAGCCCATTGCTGGATGTACCTGGGGCGCCTTCAGCCCTGCAGCAGGTCGCAGTGTTGGCAACCAGGGCTCTGAGGGAGGCCCCTGCCCGGGGCCACGAGGGCAGCATGATCCACACAGGTGCCGCAGGACTGCAGATGCATAGGCTGCATGACTGAACAAAGCAGAGACACACAACTGCATGCAGCATGAACCACAAAGCTGCCACGGCAGCCCCCACGTGCTCCCCAAAGGGCCACGTCTGCAGTGTGGGCGTCCCACAGGAAGTGAGCCCAGGAGCAGGACCCGTGGTCAGCTCCTTTGGGGTCCAGTATCCCAGCACCTTTCCCGCCCAGAGCCGGTGCAGCCGCACCCTCCTAGGGCATCCGGGGCCACGGCCACCAGAGCGGGGGCAGGGCGGGGCAGGAGGTTTGCCTGGCGCACATTAGAGGTTGACCCACAGCTGCTGCAGTCTTGGGGGCCTCCAAGTCCAAACGCAGACAACCCTGTTTATCAAGGGCTGTGTGATGCACACAGCATCCAAAGGGACGTCCCGGACGGTGAGAATTGCATGCTCTGGGTAGCGCCGCGACTGGGCGTCCTGCAACCCACAAGGCCCCTCCCCCCAACCAGCCAGTGACACCTGCTCCACCTGCCGTAACCTCACAGTTGCTTCACACTCTACCAGCCACGAGTCCCTGGCACCAGAGCTTTTGAGTTTCGTCTGCACAATGACACTTCCACGTTCTTAGTAACCAGAGGCCTAACCTATTCCAAAATGTCATCTCAATCACCAAGAAGAAATTTCTAAAAAATATATGTTAAGGGTACTTTTAAAATTCTTTCCCATTTATTTGTTTTTGAGTGTAATTTAAAAAGAAAAATGTTTGGAACCAAAAGAAAAAGGAGTTTTGCATTGACATGCTAGATAGATCAGAAAGCAAGTCTCCCACCTCAATGCCACTAGTGTAGACAAGGCTATTCACGTTTTGAAATGTGTAGGTTTTCCCAACACTGGAGTATCCTGAACATCACAGTATAAAAGCCCCTTGCCTGACTCTCGAGAAACAAAGCAGAGTGGGAGACCCTCAGCGTTTCAAGGACATGGGCAGACACTTGTGCTGGGACAGCTGGAGCGTCTGCTCGCATAGGGTGGGAGCTTCCCCAGCACTGGGGGCTTCTGCAGTGCTCCGTGTCACCTGCTGTTGCCAGACACAGGAACGCCTGCTGCAAGGCCCTGGGCAGGACTGGAGGGAGGACTGCAAAAACACCGGGCAGGTGGGGCGGGGCCCTGGGGGACAGGGGGGGCTTCCCCCTGGGGAGCAGGCAGCCGAATGGTGGCTTGGAAAGTCTCAGACCCCAATGCAGGACCTTCTGCTGCTGGGCTAGAGTGGGACAGAGTTCAAAATATGCATACCTAACAGAATTTCAAAAAAAGAGAAAATTATTGTATGTCTTATAAATTCAAAAGCAATTTATAAGATTTTGTCTTTCCTTGAGTTTTATGTCATTTATTTAAGAAATTGGCCAGAACGACGTAAGTTGTCTGTTGGTTCCAGGGCTCCCTGCAGGGACCAAAATCTGAGGATGTTCAAGTCCCTGAAATAAAATAGTGTAGTGTTTGCACCCACCCAACAGAGCCTCCCCGTATACTTTAAATCATTTGTGATACCTGGTACAACTAAATGCTATGTAAGCAGTTGTTACAATGTATTTTTATTTGTATTTTTTATTGTTATTTTTTATTCAGATTTTTTTGCAAATATTTTTGTCCCGTGGTTGGTTGAGCTGGCACATGCAAAGTCACGCTTAAGGAGGACAGGCAGTACATTGCTTAAAAGTAACCTGGTTTCTTTCTGCTTTAAGAGAAAATTGCAGAGGTATAGCATAAGAATATGTCATTTTTCCATTTTCAAATGTCTTTGTTTTGCCTTTCTCTACATTACTGTGTTGTTTCCCGTTTATATAACAAAAAGAACCATAATTTTAAAAAATACATATTTTTAGAATCAGATCTGTTTAGACAAAAAAAAAAAAGTGATTTTTTTTTTTTTTTTTTTTTATAAACAAGGTCTTGCTCTGTCACCAGGCTGGAGTGCAGTGGCACAGTTATAGCTCACTGCAGCCTCCAGCTCCCGGGCTCAAACGATCCTGCACCTTGGCCTCTCAGATAGCTGGGAGTACAGGTGCACACTACCACATCCAGTTGATTTTCTTTCTATTTTTTGTAGAGATGGGGTCTTGCTTTGTTGCCCAGGCTGGTCTTGAACTCCTGGCCTCAAGCAATCCTCCCGCCTTGGCCTACGAAAGTGCTGGGATTACAGGTGTGGGTCACTGAGCCCAACAAATAAAAAAATAGTTTTTGAATTAAAACTTCTGTATAAGTGGAGCAAAGGATTTTATATGTGGCCAGAATCCTCTAATTTACGAACGTGTTTTTCTGCTATAGATAAGACCTAATTTTACATTTTTATTATTTCTTTTAAAATTGAGGGCATATGGGAAAAATTATATTTTTTTCATATTCTGTGTGTTACTGATTAAGCCCCCCCTTTATAGAATTGTCATGAAACAAAGGAAAAAAATACTATTAAAGGGGCTTTCTGTGAAATTCTTCAAAGAATTCAAAGTACATTAGTCTGAAATTTGCTTTTATTATTCCAAATATTCAGTGTTTTTATGTATGTTTTATCTGCTCAGCTCAAAATCAGGGCAAGCGTGGAGGGCTGACCCCGCTAGATGAGGTTAGCCACAGAGGGATAGTCCAGGCAGAGCCCTGACATGTGGTGCTGTGAGCTGTGTTTGTAAGAATTCTGAAAATAAGTGGATGACTCCTCCATCAAGATGGTACAGCACGTGTCTCCTCGGGATAGTTTTTCCAATGAACTGATTTTGGAGGACAGACCACGTGGCTGGGTGGCTCAGTTTCCCCACAGGAAGCCCCACCAGATGCTGAGTCGTGCTGTAGGAATCCCCAGGCCCTGCCTCCCGGGGCATCAGTGTGAGCGTGTGTTCTCCAGGCGGGTGGTGAGAGGGCCCTCGGCCAAGTCCAGGTGTGCAGCCCACACTGTGTGCAGCTCTTACATGCAGCTCTTCTGAGTCCTGGAGAATAGGTGTCTGCAACGCTGGCTCTGCCTGGAGCTCCTGCATGAGCAGTTGCGGGTGAGCTGGTCGGGTGGGCTCCCCGACTGCACCGCGCATGCAGGGGACAGAGGGCGCTCCCATCATGGAGAGAACGTCCTATTCTGAACGTCTTAGTGTAATTTAAGTATTTGATTTTCACAATATTGCTTTTCAAAAGAGAGAGGCTGGGATGACAGAATATAGAGGAAGCACCTTTAACACATTCGTATGAATGATCAAGCAACAACACGACTTCAGTCGGTAGATATACCTGTCTCCATTTCTACTTCCCTGTTTCAGGTTGTGGCTTCGTAAAAGGGAGAAAACAGCAAAATAACGGGTCTGTGCCTGCTAGGGACAGATTAGAGGCACATTTGAGAAGCGAGCTGGTCATTGCCCCATCTTTGTGATGCGCGCCAACGCAAAATTGTGTGATATGTATAGTTATGTCTTCTAACGCATAGACATCAAATTCTTTTTTGATGTTGGAGTATACACCTTGTGACCTCCATGTATGTGTGGCCGATGGTGGTTCTTGTAGGTCCAGACAGGATGTTTCTGCTGGTGACCAACAGCAAGAAAGCCAGGGACACAAGGGAGCTGGATCAGGGTCAGAGGTCTCTCAGATGTCTTAGAGCTGCAAAAGCTGCAAAAACTCAACTGTTCCTATGTGGGAACAGCTCTTGCCATGCAATCAGAACACCAAAATATTATCAGTGATTCTGTTTTTTTGTTGTTTGTTTTTCAATTTTGCCTGAATTCTGCATAGTTAGTCACCCCTAACTTCAACACCATTTAAAACATTGTATTATGATTTTTCCATCACCGTTTTTAAATATCTAAATAAGAACAATTTTCTCAGTCAGATAGTAATATGCACTACCCAAATTTTCTTTCTCCTAATATTGCTTAATCTCAGGCAAACACATGACCAGAGATAAAGCAAAATCAGGAATATTTTTGTCTTGAATGTATCTGTGGGGTGGCAAGGATAGATTTTAAGATTATTTATTCATCACTTCCTTTCTCTGAGTATTTTTACCAATAGTACGCTTGGCATAGAAAGGAGAAAATGTATATATAGCCGGAGTTTTATTTAATGCAACTTCACATCCGTAACCATCCATCGGAACTAAAGCAGCCTCAGTGCCACTGACCGTGGTCCCTCTCAGGACAGCAAGAAGGGCCTGAGTGTTCCCTGAACCCAGGGCCGTTCCCATGGAAACCCAGGGAGTCTCCTCTGCCACTGGAAGCCCAGCTGTGCAGCACGAGCTGCGGCCTGCGATTGTCCTCGGGGTCCTTGGGGCCCCTCGTGGAGAAGAGGTGCTCTCGGGCCCGTAGATGCCCGTCGAGCTGCGCAGTTCAGCCGTGCCCAGTCCCACCGTCACGCCCGCAGCTGACTCCGTCTGAGAAACAAAGACCCTCTCCTTAGGTGAATAGTTACTTCCCTATCTATCGACTTCACAAAATTGTAAGTTGAAGTTGAGAATTCTTAAAGCTAGGAAATCTGAATGTAAATCTAAGAATTTAAAACAGTCTGAAAGCCTTGAACAATAACATAAAAATGAACACCTAGGGCAGTTGGGAGAAAGAACAGTTGAAAACCCGTTTTGGGGCCGCCTTACGTGGCCCAAAAGCACCACCTAAAGCTGAAAAAGCGGAATTACCACCCCCAGAAAACAGGCACTGTCATTTCGGTGGACTCAGTCTGCATCTTGGCTGTTTCTGCTCACGCGCGGGGCCGCTCTGCCGTGTGGCGCTCGCAGGGGGAGGGAGGGACTCCGAGCCCCTCCTGAGCCTGATGTCATCATCACCCTCCTCAGGCGGAGGGGCAGGCGCTTGGCCAACACGGGGGTCCTGGCAGGGTGAAGGATTTCCCCACACCCCGCAGCCAGCCAGGGGCAGATCTGGGGCTCAGACCCGTCTCCACAGCTGGAAACCCTGACAGTAAAAGCAAACCTGTTAAGAAAGAAGCCCTCTTTCTGCTGATTTTTTTCATTCCCAGCACCATGACAGCTCAAAAATGAGCCCAATCAGTATTTTTTTGTTGTTTGCATGGTGCAAAAGGACACCTTCAACACCTCTTTTCTTGTCAGATGATGGATTATGCATTCGCAAATGGCATTTAAACACGTAGCAACTACTGCAACGTTTTTTACAGGTAGTAAAGATCTGATTTTAATTCTATTATTTTGGCTATATTACCTCACTTTAAATTTGAGCAGAGTAGGTCAGCTTCCTTCCACCCCCACCAAGACATCCAAAAAAATGTTTACAGATATTTAAATAAATAAATTTTAAATAAATTGCAGTATGTACTTAAATTAGAAGGAATTTAAGAAGCCTTTTCTTGAGCAAAAGGTAAGACAAAGTACATATTATTGGCTGGCAGGAAAAATTTGTTTCTTGAGACATTTCGAAACAGAAACTTGCGTGAAAATCGCCTTTTCTTGGAAGGATTTTTGTTGCTGTCAGAGTTTCCTCCCTGTGTGGATGTGCCGAGTCACTTGGAAAATCCACTGGCTGAGCCACTAAGTCATTACGTAGACAGTAACTACTCAGTAATTGACTGAAGAGTCTTGTGAGTAAAATTTAAGTTGCTTTAACAAAAACCAGGCCAACAATCAGAGTTGGAGTCACTATTCTGATATACGGAGACTGTTTAAAATACCTCATCACTGTTCTGCCTCAAATTTTTATTGTGAAGACCCAAATTCCACTTTTACTACAGAGGAATTGATGGGACGCACCGAAGATTCCTCTCACCCAATATATGTTCACTCTCTGCAGAGCAGGTTACACCTTAAACTTTACCCTTCAATGCGCTCCAGAATGTCAGCGTCTACACCCTCAGATCTAGAACATGTGTCCCTTCTTAGGACTAAAGGAGAATACTGGAAATCGTTTACACATCCCAGTGTCAAATACAACATTCACGTACTTGAAATCAGTCCAACTTCCTGCATGTCTGCTCCCCTCCCCTCCATTCTCCTCTGGTCTTGAAGAAGCCCACCGGTAAGCAGGTAGTTTGCTGCCTGGTCCCAGCTCCCGGCATCCTGAGCATTTCTGAGCAAATGCAACCCCAGGAGCAGTACACTCACTGAGCATCTGTCCCTGCAAGACTCAGGTGCTCAGTGCACAGGGACGGGGCACCTGAGTCTCGCTACGAGGTGGAAATATTACTTGCGAATTCACTTCATTCTTGTCATGTTTTTCTTTTTGGAGAGTTACAAATTCAATGAAAAGAAAGATAAATTTTTATCAATTTTTGTCCTTTTTATTCCTAGTGGGAGCAAACGCAACTGAAACAGTGTAAACTGAAAATGTTTTTGCGATACTGTCACTATTCCTTGTACGGTGTAGCTAAGCAGTTATGTGGGGGCAACGATCAAACCCTCCAGAAAGGTTCTGTTGCGGTACAGCAGTGGCAGACTTGTGATCAGCGCCTCGATGGGGCTGTCTAGATAGGCCTGCACAGGTGAGCGCAGGTGCCCGGCGACCGTCCTGGTCTCCTCTGGCCTGGGGACCTGCACTGGCCTCCTGTGCTCTGCCCCAGTCAGCTAAAGGTAGCAGAGATCCTCAGGTGACTCCAACCCACCTGAGTGCACAGGGACAGTCTGACAGTTCTCGGGCCTGCATCCCACGACAGGGAATGCAGGGCAGACAGGCTGCTGTCCTCTCTGGACCCTGGGGCCTCCTTGGCTGGCCAGGGCGGGGAGAGTCAGGGTGACCTTTGCGATGCTGGCGTCCGCGTCAGAGCAAGGCCGCTCTCTAGACATCTGTTCACATGTGAGCCGTGCTTCATTTCACGCATGGGATGGGGCAAGACATGCCTGTAGTAACTGGCCTCCTTCCCATGACCCTAAAGCAATGAGTGAAGGGATGAGAGCCCAGCGACCTTGGTCGCTGGGTGCTCCGGAGACTGTGGGACCCTGACAGTCACCCAGTCAGATCCCCTGGCAGTGCCGCTGGGCTGCGAAGGAAGAGGGTAGCGGCAGGTTTGTGTGAGGATTAGATCTGGGAGCATCCAGTTAGCGTAGCCGCTTTCAAGCAGCAGCTTAAGCAATAGAGAGAGGTTGCTTTGGGATCAGTAAGAAATTGATTATTCAGAGAACTTTATTTTTCTCCAGTAAGTCAACAATTTGCATTTTTAATTGTAGGTGCCCCACCCCTGGCTGCGACGGCTCTGGACACATCACTGGGAATTACGCTTCTCATCGGAGGTACGTGCAGACGCCGCTCTTCTCCCCAGAGCTGCTCTTTCTTGCTGAAGTCTCAGGCATGTCACCCACCTCGGGCCTGGGGCACACTCGGCCTGACGCCCCTGGTAAAATTAGGGACCCGGCGGTTTCGTGCCAGGAGCAGCTGCCCCACAGTGCCGCCCTCTCCTCGCGATGCCTTCCAGCCATCCACGCGCTTCCTTGAGAGGCAGTTCTAAGTCATCCAGTAGCATTTCTTCCTAAAGCGAAAGATAAAGGAAACAGGGTTGCATCTAGAGTGGTACAGACCCCTGAACACCATCACTGAGAAGCGAGCGTTCTATGATTGTGCCCTGGGCGCCGATCTCTTGGCGTGCAGATCTGCCCGGCATGCCGCACGGCTGCCACAGGAAGGATCGGCAGGACCAAGGGCTGCAG
Source organism: Lepilemur ruficaudatus (assembly GCA_963574885.1). Taxonomy (NCBI): domain Eukaryota; kingdom Metazoa; phylum Chordata; class Mammalia; order Primates; family Lepilemuridae; genus Lepilemur; species Lepilemur ruficaudatus. Next base: position 61,656 of record CAUYRT010101003.1, on the reverse strand, counting down.
GGATGCCAAGCGCCACGATCTCCAGGCCTGGCACCCCGAGGAAGGGGCAGCGCCTGCGACGTGGCGTGGAGATTCCTAAGATAAAACTTCCCCTCGTTGATGTTCCGTGGACACCATGAGTGTCTCCTTTATGGCAGACACTGCGCAGGAGGGCACGGAAAGAGGCTTGGGTGCCATTAAAGAAAACATATCCACACGCATTAAAGATGGTCAGGCAGACCCTATCCAAGGGGCCAGGGCGAGAGGAGTAGGACACTGCCATGGGGCCTTGCGGGGAGGGACTGGTCTCAGGTCCGGCTCCAGTGGGGACACATGAGGACGGGCAACCCAGGAGCGGGCAGGTCAGTGCATGGAGGCACTAAGAGGAATGGCAGGGAGAAGGGCCCGGCCAGGGCTGGCCAGGTGACAGGATATCCGGTCAGTTCCAGGGGTGGGGCTGTCTGTAGACTGCACGGGATTCCAGCTCAGACTGATTCCACCAGCACAGAGATGGGGCCCAAGGTTGGGCCCCAGCAGGAGCCTGACCACCGTGTGGTCAGAGGGGTCTTTGTCAATGCGTTGTGTACACTAAGGGAATCTACTGCAGATAAGCAATGTCTATGTTCAGTTAGGACCAAAACCCAGCGCCAAGGGAGGGGCAAGAACGTTTCTGAACTAAGGCCGACTTAGTTCAGGCCTAAAGCCTGAAAAAGCGAGGTCTCCCGCGGTGGAGAACGGCGCCGCGTCTGTCCTTGGGTAAACTGGGCTCTGAGAGAGCAGCTGCCTTTCCTCGCTGTAAGTCTTGGATTACGAAGCAGGCAGTCCAGCAGCAGAGGAGCCTTCTGCTGTACACATGTCCCCCGCAAGGGAGAAGGAAGGTAGGAGGGAGGAGGGAGGCGGGAATTAGGACAGCTCATGCCAGTGTGGGCAGTCGATGACGGCCCCAGCAGCCCAGGGTGGATGCAGCAGAGTGAGGCCCCTATTGCCCAGGGTGACCAGACCCCGGAGGTGGCTGGCTGGCTCAGTTTGGGTCAGGGAACTCACGTGGTGACTGTCCTGTCACTGGAATCCTACTGTGAGTAATCCCCTCTAGCCATCCAGAGCAATGTTTGAACAGCACATGTCTGAGAAACGCACAAATTGTGAACACTTCCACAGACAACGGAAGTTTACGATTTATGGGAGGATTTTTCAGAATCAATGAAAACATCTCACTCTCTTGACAAGGATTCTCAACCTCTGCACTGTTGGCATTTTGGGGCAGAAAGCTCTTTGCTGCGGGGCTGTCCTGTGCGCTGTGGGGTGTCGGGCAGCTCCCCGGCCCCCACCACCCAGTCTCGACAACCCAAGCTGCCTGTGGACACCACAGAATGTCCACCGGGGGTCAGGGGGTCCCACGGTGTCGGCCTGGCGTCACCAGGCGTGGCAGGACCAGCCACTGTGTGAAGGTAGAGCGAGAGGGAGTCGTTACTTCCAGCAGGGATTGCCAGAGTTACAGCACCAGCTTAGATTAAATACAATTTTTAAAAACTCCAATTAAACATGAAATGACAAGCAAGCACATTCTTTGTTAGTCTTTATTTTAATTTATCTTGGAAAAGAAATATCTCAGTCTTCTCCCATGGCCAGAACTTTCAGCATTTTATAATGTCTGCATATGTATATAAGGTGAACATTCCCTGGTCATTTCATGTCTAAATTTCTGTTTCTCTGCCGATTTTTTGGGGAGTGGCATCATGTAAATTCAGTCCTATTTGGTTTAAACATTTTTATTCATTTTGCATATATCATAGAACATTAAGTGTTAATAGAACATAAGCCTGTGATTAAAATACCATTTCAGCTTAAATGTAAGCTATGACCTGTGCCTGGAAAAGTAGTCCAGGGCTAACCACAGAGCTGGAGAGGAAACTTGACTTAAAATATTTCTGGCGAACTTGGGTACTGCACACAGGCCTGTTAGGTTTGAGCACGGTGAAGTCTGTGGTCAGATTATTCATTCAAGGACAACTTCCCTTGCACGGGTGTTTAAATGCGGCTGAGCACTTCGTTAAGCAAAGGGTTGCAGTCCGCTGACGGTTCTCATGTGAATTAGCCACAGCAGAGAGACAAGGCCCACAGGTAAATAGGGGCAGCTCTGTGCAGATTGGCCCCTAAGGTCAGACAGAAGCCAACAGGGGAGCCAGCAAACTTCTCCAGGTCTGCGGCCATGAATACAACTAGAAAAACTTCCTTCGGCTTTAATCTGCTATTGCCCATTTCCCAGGAACGTGAAGATAGTGTTACCCACCTGCAAGCTAGAGAGAGCGCTTCACCTGCACAGTGATTCTCTGGCCTTTTTACCCAGTTGTGCCATAATTTAAGTGTTCAGTTACATGAGTCCTGAGTCTGAGGCGTCTCCCGCCCCCTTCCACGAGCCCTCGTGAGAGGTAAGGTCAGACACAATGGCCCAGACCTGTTCAGGGCACGGACGTACCCGGGCGCCTGGTGTCTGTGGACTGGTCCCTCCCCTCGCAGGACACCCACACACAGGCAGACTTTGTCCACACGTGCAAGGTGGGGCTCGCGGCTGCCTCGCTCAGCCATTGTGCTGTGGGGCTCCTGCTGGGCAGGGTTCTGGGACGTGAGCAAGTGTGCTGCCACCTGCCACAGTCACAGCCACACTGAGCAGTCAGTGTGCCATTCCTGTCATTCCTGCCTGACGGTGAGGAGGCTGAGAGGCCAAGAGGAGACGCAGCAGAGCTGGAGCTCGCACCTGTGACGTCTGACGTGGCTGGAGACACGTCTCCTCGGGGAACTGCCCGTGGAGTGGCCCTGCAGGAAGGGCGCACCCCAGGCCGCCCCAGACGGACTGGATCTGTATGGCGCTTGTTCCCGAGGGCCGTGTGTGCTCCCCTCTCTGCACAACATCTCAAACCTTCCTGGATTCTTCTCGACAAGTGCTTACTGACCACGGTTTCGTCAGAACCCCCCCAAATGCCTTGCTCCCCCGTCCTCAGGGCGGAAGGAAACCTGTCACCAACTTGCCTATAAAGGGACCCACAGAGCCCACTTATTAATAGGGTTTATCTTTGTATTTTTGTCTACAAACAAAAAAGTTTCTCAGACTTTTCCCAAAAAATCTTGTCTTCCAGTCATCTTTTTGCTTTTCTCTGACCCTTCCTGGGGCCATCTCATCCTTCTGCAACCTCCAGACCTGCAGGTGCTGTGACCGCTTGGTCTGGTCCTGCCAGGCCGTATCCCAGGGCCTCCCACTGTCTGTCGTCACGGCGTCCCACGTGCCTTGTGAGCAGGGTCACACAAACAGCGAGAGCGCCACGGCCCCTAAGTCGCCGCTGTGGTGCAGAGGTGGTGTCTGTGCTTCCACGGGTGACTGCGCCGTGGGAGTTGGCTGCACCAGAACCCCTATGCCCGTCAGGGCCCCAGCATGGCCTGTAATGACAGCAGACGGAACTTACCGGGAACTTCCCATATACCAAAAATTACAGTGAGCCCTTGACATGTATAATGTCACCATCACATGGCGTGATTCTTACCCAACTGCAGTCGAAAGGCAAGAGCATGAGGCCCCAAGCCGCCCACGCTGTCAGCTCCTGTGTTCTTGTCGGGCACTTTCACTTCACTCTTTCTTAATACGCAGACTCAAGCCTCCAGGACGACAGCCCGAGGCCAGACGCGACCCACCTGCTCCATCCCTGTGTGCTCCGGGGAGTCCTGACAGGCTTCCAAAGGACTTACCTGCTATGACATGGAGCGTCTCCAGGTCCTGAAGACAGTGGTGACCCCAGGCTTGGTGACACCTGCCTGGACATGGAGCAGCCTACCTGGGAGCATCCAGGGCCTTCCTCACACGACCGGAAGCTGTGACGGCTCCCCAGGGTGCTGCTGGGATCTAACACAGCTCTGGTCCCACCCCATGGGACCTGCTCTCACACCAGGCGCAGATCCGTTCAGCCCTGGGCTCCGGGCTGGGTGGTGGCCCCAGCACCACTCTGGCCTGGAGAACACGCTGCACACCCGCCGTCCTGAGAACCCAGGTTCTCCAGTTCCATCAACCCTGCCGCTCGCGTGCTCCGGCCTCACCTACTCGTCTGCCTAGAGGACACAGGTGTCCTAGAAGTGTCTGTGTGTTTCCAACACTTACAAAATTCCAAGTGAAGATGTAGAGACACAATGGTCCTGCATTGACGATCGTGAGATGGAAGAACACGGCTTCTCTCCAGAAATTGTTAATCATTTAGAACATAATCCCAAATGTCAGCCCAGAATCCTAGAAAACCCGGTGAGTTAGTGAATACTTACTGAGCACATAGTATGTGCCAGAGGCTAAGGAGCAATGATAATCAAGATGTTCCTGACCTCAAGGTACAGAGCATCTGTGGAGAAAAGAGACATGAAAACAAACCCATATGTTACACCCTAATGTGTCCGTGGAGCCTCAGGAGTAACCAGGACGGGAGTTCTCGGGGTGGGCTGAGGAGCAGAGGTGTGTGTCCGGGGCCTGCAGAGCAGCAGGGGTGCAGGGCGGCACCAGCCTCGAACACACTTTTCAGGGACATATGTAAGCACAAATCTGACAAGGGAGCGGGGCCTTCCTCCCCGCGGGGCGCCTGGATCCGAGGCAGGAGAGGGGTGATGCTGAGATGAGCTTGGAAGGAGACTGAGGGTTTCCAGCAGGTCAGGGGAGAAAGACATTCTGAGCAAAGGAGCAGACATAGAAAAGATGTTGAAACAACAGCCACAAAACGAATGTGCGTTTGACCATTTGACGGTGAATCTTTCATCTTGGTTAGAGTTTCAGGTTTGAGTCTGTGGGAGTGGCTGTCTTGACAAGTTCGTTATAAATGGGTCACTTTATTCCCAAGTGAGGGAGCTGCAGGCTGGCCCTGGCCTGGAGAGCGTGCTGTCGGGAGGGGAGCAGCCTCCTGCCAGGGGTCCTGGGAAGGAAGGTGCGGGAGGTGGAGGCGGGAAGGGCCTGGGGGCACCAAGGTCCCAGGCAACTCAACCTTATCAGAGGTAAAACTGGCTCTATTCTGTTAAGTGCGTTAACTGTGAGATTCTTAAGGCGCATACCGGTGAGCTCAGGGGAGAGTGAGCGGAGACACAGGGGTGTCCTCATGGCCCACGTGCTGCTGCAGCCAGGAAGGAATTCGTGGTGAGAAGACGACAGCTCCTGTACAAGTGGGAGATGGACCCAGACACGACGACGCGGCCTCTGGGCCCTGAGCAGTTCGCAGACCCACACCCCACGCCCCGCAGGGAGGGCTGCTCCCCTCGCCCCGGAGCTCATGGCCAGGGAGGGGCCACAACGCAAGGAGAAAACAGGATGAGTGACTTTTGGACCCTAGAAAGGGACACGGTGGAGACACAGGTGAGAGTAAAGGATGTGGGGTCACTGAGCACCTTCCCTGTCCAGCACCGCACGTCCCATCATCACTTCCATTTTCGTGGCCCGGACAAAGCACTTCAACCTTGTGACACGGATGGGGAAACTGAGGTTCGAAGACTGGGCCAAGTCTGCACCACGAGGACCTGCCCTTCTCTCAGCCAGTGCCTGCTCCTGGGTAGACAGCAGCCTGCGACATTCCCCAGCACAGCAGTCCCAGAGAACCCCTACTCTGGGTCCCTCGCAAGTGACGGGCTTCATGTCCACGCTGCAAGCAGAGAAAGAGCATTTTGAAATCTGGAACAAGCTTGAGCTCCATCGCACCTCCATGCCAGCGCTTGGCTGGCTGGTAGGGAAAGTTCCCGTGCTCCCACCAAGCAAGAAACTAGCAAGAAGTGCGAAACGTCAAACTTGCAGCCCAAGCATTCACACTCTGCCCCCTCGATGAGACCCCAAGGGCCTGGGCTGATGGGGCCTGACATGCTGCAGGGAAGGCCAGGCCTGCTCCGCTGGGGGGACCGGTGGCCTGGCCAGCCCAGCAGGGAGCAAGAGGCCAGGGAGAGGACCCAGTGGGTGGAGGCGCTGAGCTGCCTCCAGGCGAGCAGGTCCCTCCAAGAGCTCCCCACCCTGCAGCAGCCTTTCACAGGCGCCATGGACCAGCCCCAGAGCCACACGGTGCTGGCAGGCCCCACTTGCCAACAGCTAGAAAAGCCAAGGACAGGATCCTTGGCCCTAGAGCAGGTCTTCTCGGGCTCCTGGCCAGAAGCTGTGCCAAATTCAGGGCTTCCTGGAGGTCACCGAATTATCAGAGACAAACCTTGTTATGTTGCTGATTTGTTCTGTGGGTTTATTTCTATCCCCAGCCCAGGCCTCGGTGGTGGTCCAGAGCCGCACCTGGCCCCCAAGTCCATGGGGAGTCATGCAGGGTTGAGGTGGGAGAGCATCGCAGAGCCGGGCCAGGCCTCCGTGGTTGGGATTGAGGGGCTCGGCTTCTCCCCACATCAATCCTGGGGGCTTAGACTGGGCCCTGGGGTGGGATTCCGTGGCTCTCCCACCCATTCCTCTTTCCCCATCCGTTTGTCGATTCATTCAACAGTTGACTATCACTCACTCCGCACACACTGGGCCGGGACTTGGGGCGCACAGGTGAATAGGTACGTGGTTTACACTCCCGGGAACCGGCCTCCTCAAGGAGCCTATGGAGGCGGAAATGGTTCGATGGTGCCGTGGAGAACACCCCAAGAGTTCCCAGGATTGGTGCAGGGGCCTGGGGGCCCAGGACGTCTTGAAGGACCTACAAACTGAGGCCATGCCGATCGGAGAGAGGGTGCAGGCAGAGGGGGAGAGGGAAGCTGGGAGGGACAGACAGAGGGACCAGGAGGCCACGGGGGAAGGGGCTCATCCCCAGGAAACAAAGGGGCTGGAAAGTTCTAGGCAGGCGTGCACTGGTGCAGCTCAGGCAGTGCTCCCCATGCTAACTGGCACCATAGGCACCGCAGGTGGACGGACTCAGGGAAACCCAGGACATGTCACGGGCCCGGTGGCTGTGAGAGGCCGCCAGGAGGAAGGCACTGTGGGGCGCAGGCCTCCCCCAGACGTCCTGTGGGAAAGGGACAACCAAAGGCCACAGCAGGCCGCGAGCTCCAGCCACTCGCCTTTCCTCTTCCTTCCTCCTCTTTTCCTTTTCCTGTTAAAGGAGGAGACAGGACAAGGACAGGGGACCCCCGACCCCAGCACTGCCACCGTGGGCCTGGTGGCCTCCGCCCCCTCCCCGGGAGGTGCTGCTCTCTGGGCACCCGCAGGAACAAGCAGATGCCCCGAGGAAAGTGGTCAGGGCTGGACAGAGAAGGAGACCCCTTCGGGGCGGGGGTCCCACCCCAGGACCTGCATCTTCCAGAGACTCGGAACTGGGTGGAAACGGCACAGGAACGTGCGGCGACAGCCACGCCCCCGACACCTGTGCCCGAGCTCACTTTCCACACTGCCCTAGGGCCCCTCAGCAAACTGCCTCCTTCCCAGGGCGCACCTGATTTCTGACTCTTCAGTGCCTTTCCAAACATCCCAGTTATTTTGTATATTCTCCTGTGCGTGTGTATCTTTCTTCCAGCTGGAAAACTTGCTTTAGAAACACTTCCAAATCCTGTATATCTAAAAATTTGAAAATCAAATAGAAAAAGCATTTTCAGCCCCCACGGTACCTTCTGCAGAGGTTGCCAGCAGTCAGTGCTTTGCTAAAGCAGAGCACACGCTCGCTCGTCACAGCCCAGACACACGAGGGGCACGAGCCAGAGCTGGGAAGGCTGTGCCCCCACCCCCCCCACCCTGCAGCCCTTGCCAACCCTGAGCATGTGTCTGTCCTCTCTGTCTCTCTGTCTCTCCATGTGTCTCTCTCTGTGTTTCTCTGTCTCTGTCTCTCTTTGTGTCTGTCTCTGTCTCAGCATCTTCTCTGGTGACTTCGGCTACTGCTTTTCCTCCAAACTAACAAGTCCCCCCGTCCCTCGATCCCCTGGCTGGCTTTCTTTCCCGCCAGGACATGGAAGGGCCGCGCTGGGAAGGCCTGCGCCCCAGGTGTGGATGTCGTACCCAAAGCACAGGCCTGGGGGAGAATGAAGCCAGAGCCTCCGGGGGGTTCAGGGCCCTGCGCAGCCCACAGTGACAATGTCTGAACTGCGCTTCTTGTTCAGCCTTTCAGGGTGCCCCAGGGCGAAGAAGAGCGGCATCCGCGTGGCGCAGAGCAAGGAAGACAAGGACGACCAGGAGCCCATAAGGTAGGAGGCCAGGCAGACGCTGGGCTGATGCTCCTGCAGTGCAGGAGCACACCAGCACAGAAAGACACTGCGGTCTCAGCAGGACTCTGTGAGATGTCAGTAACTGCAGCCAGGTCACATGCCCAAACCAGAGTGTGTCTGCTGATTGGCAAACAAGCTCCTGGGGCCCAGCAATGAGCTGATAACCCCTGACGGTCCGAGCAGCCAAATCCCAACCGCCCCTCCTGTGGCAGAAGCAGCTGGACTTGCTGGGAAAGCAGGTGGGGGAGGCCCCGCAGCACTGAGGACCCACAGGGAGTGCTGCCCACACCCAGCTCACAGAAGCTGCCCGGTTCTGCCCTGCCCGGTCCCAAGGCAGGATGGGGCCCAGGCCCGGCCTGCTGGACACCGCCGGCAGCTCCATGGGGCACGTGTCCCGTGCCGTCGCTGGTGCCACACAACACACCTGGCACAGCTCCTGAAATTTTAGTCTCACTCAACATCTTTGGAGAAAAACTTTAAAACAAAATAAAAATGAATTAAAGCATACATTACTAAAACAAATTAAGATGTATCAAGATAAACAGGCAATACAAGTTCTGTAGAATGTAAGCTCTGCCGTCAAAACCTTCCTGGCTGGGGCTTGGGTCCTGCAGCCCGAGCTGTGGAGAGAAGTTCTGCGGCAGCCATGAGCCGCGGGGGAGCTTCCGCTCCAGCGACATCCTCCTGTGCCTCTGTGCCCTGTCTCTGTGCCCACCCCTGTCTCTGTGCCCCATCTCTGTGCCCACCCATATCCCTGTGCCCCATCTCTGTGCCCACCCATATCCCTGTGCCCACCCCTGTCTCTGTGCCCACCCATGTCTCTGTGCCTACCCCGTCTCTGTGCCCCATCTCTGTGCCCACCCCGTCTCTGTGCCTACCCCTGTCTCTGTGCCCACCCCTGTCTTTGTGCCCACCCCTGTCTCTGTGCCTACCCCTGTCTCCGTGCCCCGTCTCTGTGCCCACCCCTGTCTCTGTGCCTACCCCTGTCTCTGTGCCCACCCCTGTCTCTGTGCCTACCCCTGTCTCTGTGCCCACCCCTGTCTCTGTGCCCCATCTCTGTGCCCACCCATGTCTCTGTGCCCATCCATGTCTCTGTGCCCACCCCTGTCTCTGTGCCAGTTGGAAGGGCATTTAGTGGGCTTCGGAGAACACAGCCAAACAAGTAACTGTCGTCTGGCTCTTGAGCACAAGACAGACTTGAAAAATAACCCCATCATGTCTTGTGACTTTGCGTTTTTCTACCAGAAAAGCTATGGTTCTGTTCCAAAGTGGTATCTTTGTAAGAGACACCTGTGTGCCACTGGCTGCAGCAGCCTCGGTGAGTCTGTGTGATGTGCTGGGCCCATCACCTCACCAGGCACCCACACCCCGTCCTAGGGAAGCCCCGCCCGCCCCAATGGTCTTTCCTCACGGGTGAGATGCTGACTTTCCCCACCAGGTGGAGCCGCTCCTGTCTCCCATCTGCCTGGGGACAGCAAAGAGCTCCTTCCTCCCACCTGTCAGGTTACCCTGACTTTGCAGTACAGGCTGCTAGGTCCAAGGTGGCAGGACAGTAAAGTGTCCCCTCTGTCTGCTGTGCAGGTGTCCAGTGCCGGGCTGTGACGGCCAGGGCCACATCACGGGGAAGTACGCCTCCCACCGCAGCGCGTCGGGCTGCCCCTTGGCGGCCAAGAGGCAGAAGGACGGGTACCTCAATGGCTCCCAGTTCTCCTGGAAGTCCGTCAAGACGGAAGGCATGTCCTGCCCCACGCCAGGGTGCGACGGGTCGGGGCACGTCAGCGGCAGCTTCCTCACGCACCGCAGGTGAGTGGTCACGTCCTGGGCCATGGCTGGGACGGTTGGCTGCGAGCTCTCCAACGTGGCTGCAGCATCTACGTCGTCACCATGTTCAGAGAGAAAAGGCTACAACTGTTGTATCAAACTAAGGAGATGTGGAGGTTTGGGAAGAGAGGGAAACAATATCAAATCTACTTTAAAGGCACAAATGCCCTCAACTCTATCTATGTAGTGTGACAGCGGTTTGCAATTTTTTAATCAGGATTTAGAGTAAGAAATAGATTTTAGTTTTCGACACACAGACACACGTGAACGTCTCTGCAGGCCCTGCTTGGGGAAAGAGGACAGAGCATTTGCCGCGGTGGCCTCACAGTGAATGCCTGTGCCCAAAATCTATGAGAAAATTTCCCAAATACCCAATCAGCTTTGTTCATTTTTATTTGCTCAATGTAAAAAGAAATGCATGCTATTAGATAGTCATGGGAGAGGCCTGTTCTGTGGGTTGGATGGCGCTGGGTGGTCTCTGTGGGGGATGCATGATCTGAGGGGGGACCCACCTCCGAGGCTGGGAGTCCTGCAGGCCCATGGTCCCCAGCGGCAGGGGAGGCCTAGGGGATGCTGAGGCAGATGCAGTGTCACACTGCATGCACATGGCATGTTGCAAATGCCATGACCTTTGGGAAGGCTGTACAATGGTCCCTTCTGCTGCTGTAACTTTCCCCACAAAGTGTGCATGCGCCTCTCTGACCTATCTGCAAAACCAGCCCACACACAGAAGAGCAAACGTTGGCATGCAAACCAAAGGGAGTAATGGCGTGTTCAGGATATGTACCACTGAGTCTTAAAAAACTTTTAAGGACTAATTTTTTAATTATTAAAGAAATTCCTGCTCAGGTAGAAAATGCAAACAATATTAAAGGGTTTAAAGAAAAAAACCAAATGTGCTTTCCCTGACCTGGTCTCTCAGCTCCCTTCCCAGAGGTGGCGGTTTCCACCTTCTTTCAGTTGCCCTTGAGCAGATCTCACATGGCAACACCAGGGCACACACTTGCGCGTGCGCACACACGTGCCGGCACCGTCAGCTCCCCTTTTACACAAGCAGATCCTGGGGTTCCCAGACCCCTGCACAGGGACAAGGGCCTGGTCCGATCACCAGCACAGCCCTAGGGCCCAGCGGGCAGGTGCGTCCAGTTCTCGTGGATGAACCCCCCGCGCAGCACAGGAGCTAGCGCCCTGCCTGCGCCGCCCCATCTCCTTACAAAGAGCTCCACATGCATCCTTCCACGCACACTGTGCGTCCTGCAAAACCACATCGTCAGGATATAGTCCTGGAAGCAAAAACACTTGTTTTCAAATTTTGAAACAGGGCCAATGTGCTCTCCAAAAAAGCTCCTACTCCCCCAAATCTTTGGCTATTAATAACATGTTTAAAACTTTTAAAACCCTGCCATGTGACATGAGTCGGGACATCCTCTCAGGAAGCACTGGCGTTCCGGGCACTCTGCTGGAGCACAGCCGTCACGACAGGGCCACGCCCTGCCAGAGCCTCACGTCCCGGGAACACTTTCCTCTTCTCGGGTTTTGCCCGGCTGACCTTGAGAAGGAAATACCAGGGGCTGTCTGTGTGGCTTGTGCTCCTGTCCCTGTACCTTTGTGTGCATGGGCCTGTGTGGTCAGGGAGTGACATCTGTGGACGTCCAGGAGGGCTCAGAGCCCGGGTGCCCAGGTGGGGGCAGGCCGCACCCACGCAGCCTCCCAGATGCCCAGCACCCGTCCCACCCCTGGGCTCGCACCCCTCACCTGTTTCTCTCCACCAAGGGCAGGGCCAGGAGCATCTGCGCTCCACTGCGAGGACCCGTCCGGGCTCCTGGGCGCACTGCTTCAGCACCTGTGGCTTTTGAAGAGATGTCACACTGTGATCATGAAGGTCCCTGAGGTGAGAGGCTCGGCCAGGCAGGAGCGGCCTCCTTCCCAGAGATGAGAGCAGAACCAGCAGCAAATCGCGAAGCCCAAAGGGGAAGAGTCACTCAGAGAATCCTGTGATGACAGTCAGAAGTCAGGACGGAAAATGCTGATTTCACACCCAGGCAGTGGAAGTCCAGAAAACTTAGGACACAAAAATGTTCCAGTCCCAGCTGACACTAGGTGAAGACAGTGTCTGTCATAGCCAGGGGACGCCAGCCGGGTCTGTGGAGCCTTCTGGGTGCGTACGAGGCTGCCCCATGCCAGGCGCAGCAGAGCCCTAGTGGGGCCTGAGTGAGGCTCAGCCCAGCTCCCCGGCTCAGAACCTCGTGGGGATGGGGCAGGTTCCGTGAGCACCTCAGTCACCAGGTGGAGGGATCCGGAAAAAGTCAAGTTGGGACAGAATGGGGTGCAACACGGAATGTGCCCTGGAAGAAACTGATGTCAGACGTGGGGAAGTCTGGGAAGGCTTCCCAAGACAGTGAGACCCTCCAGGTCTCCTCCCAATGAGACCTGCAAACTGCCTCGCCCACCTCAGGCCCGGTTGATGAGTCACCGTTCACTTGTTCCGCTGAGGCAGACAAGACACCTTCTGTCTTAGGGTCTGGTGCATGGAGCCGGTGCCACAGTCTGCTCCTAGTGGGGAAGGCACTGCAGCGTAGGAGACACTGTGACCTGACAGAAAGAACATTCTTTCCGACACAGGAAGTAGCACCAGGCCAGTGTCGGGGACAGAGGAGATAAGTATCTAGTCCAGGTGGGGTGACAGGGTTGCCTCCAGGAACTGCCTCCAGGAGCAGCACTCGAGCTCAATTTTGAAGATGAAGTTCCCAGAGAAGAACCTTACATCGAGGGTGGGGCCGGCTCCACACGCGTCGTCCAGTGGCTGTGTGGAGGGCCGGTGAGGACGCGGGTGGGACCTGCAGGAGAGCCCTTCCCAGGAACCCACGGGAGATGGATGAGGCCCATCCTCTGACAGCAGGAGCAACAGCAGCTGTTGAGGAATGAAAGCAGCAGGCCTCGCGGGCGAGCGCTGGAGGAAGAGGCTGCCCACAGCTCCAGCCCCCGTGGCCAGTGGTGTGGGACAGAGCTGCGTTCTGAGAGAGGTGGGCATCTCCGTCTGGGGGCTGCCATCACGGCACACCACAGGCTGGGCAGCTTCAACCACAGACGCCATTATCTCACGTTCCAGGGGCTGGAAGTCTGAGACAGGGGCTCCGGCTGATGTGGTTTCTGGTAAGGGCTCACAGCCCAGCTTGCACAGGCCCCCTGCCTGCCCTGTGTTCACTAGACGCAGAGAGCTCAGGCTCTGACCTCTCTTCTTATGAGGATGCTGATCCCGTCAGATCAGGGCCTACTCTGTGCTCATTTAACCTGAAGTTTCCTCTTGCAGGCCCCGTCTTTAAATACAGCCACACTGGGAATTGAGACTTCAACAGACAGACTTTGAGGGAATACAAACTCTCAGACCTAAAGTGGGAGAAGATGGTTATCACATTAAATATGTGAGTCTGAGATTTTGTGGGACATTGAGGCAAAGAGATGTTCAGTCACTGCTTGGGGTCCCACAGTTTGTAAGTGACCGAGCCAGGGTGCGGGTCCAGACAGCCGGAACCCTGGTCTTCCGTGCTGTCCCGTTTCCAGCGACTGCGATCCCTTTTATCTCCTTGGTGACACTGCTCTACCACTCTGCCCAAGCGGAGTGGTCCCTCCTCCTGCTCCGCCCTGAGTAACCGCAGCCCCTGCCGGCTCCACTGCGACACCTGTTGTGGGGCTGGGCCACTTGCTTTCCTCCCATCCCCAGCCCCTGGGAGCCCAAGCAGAGGAGGAAATCTTGCCATCCTGCCTCCCCGCGACACTGAGAAGCTATGGTTTTCACAAAAACATCTATAAACATTCGGCCAAAGTGCCCTGAGATCTCGGTAGTTCCATTTCAGAGAGGAAGAAACTGACTCGAAGAGGATGTCACTTTCCCCTGAGCACCCTGCCGGTGAGGAGAGAAGCTGGGAGTCACCCAAGGACTGCAGGGTCAGCCCCTCCGTAGACCGTCTACACCCCGCTCAGCTTTGTGTGTCTGCAAGGTCTGGCCCAGGATGCTCAGGGCAGGTGCTCAAGGAACAGCTTGTCCACTAGGCGTCGACTCCATCACCACCTGCTCTGCAGCGGGAGACCCCCAGCCGTCCAGTCCAGGTGGACGCACCTGCCCTTGGGCCACATGATGATGTCTCCAACTCTGCCAACTGCTTGGAGCGGAGGAGCCTGGCGCCCCCGTTATGGGTATGGACTTGGCCACCCAGTGTGGAGACCACACTGCGGAGCAGAGCACACTGAGGAGGTTCACCTTGTTCTCCACTCGGGACCTGCTCTGGTGACAAATCCAAATTCCATGGCATCAGGGAATGAAACCCAAGTGTCCGGCAGCTCTGGTCGCCAACGTAGGCAATCCCTGGGGCCCTGCGCCTCAGGAGCGGTCCTCCTGGTCCCCTCCCAGCCCTCCCTGCACCTCGCCTGACCCCAGCCAAGGAGGGGACAACACTGCCCTTTGGAGGCGCCCCCTGCTCTGTGCCTGAACCAGAGGGCCCCCACCAGCTCCCAATGCCTCCTCCAAGCTGTGCCCTCAGATGTTCGGCTTCTTCCCCTCCAATCTCTGCATCTCAGTGTTTCATGGAAAGCAAGGGAGAAAAAACAGATCCAACATCTGCCTGGAACTGCAAGTCCCAAAAGGGCCCCTGCAAAGCTGGAGGTGACAGGTTACATCTGTCAGCCGCCTCTGCCTGGAGCAGCAGAGCTCTGGCACCGGCCCGGGTAGAGCACGGCCGGCTCATTCTCCCAGGAGTACTCCCTCCTGACACACTCTCACATTCACCACTCGACAAACGCCAGTGGACACTGCAGCATCCGCAGAGCCTCCCAGGAAGCCCGGAAACCCGCCGAGCCCCGGCTGGTCTCTGACCTGCTCTGCAGAGCGCCACGAGCAAAGCGGCTCCGAACTGTACCGGCTACAGCTGGTGTCTTCAGGTCGGAGCCCAGCCAGGGCTGAGCTCTGGCCTCGCCCGGCGGAGGTCAAGGTGTCCGCATTGCGCGCTCCCCTGGCGTGTGGTCCACTCCCAGGCTGGCCAGTCCTAACAGAGCCAAGTTCCTTGAGCGCCCAGCACTCAGGCCCAAGCTCCTCGCTGGCTGTTGGCCCAAGTCGCTCTCAGCGGATGGAGCCCCCATGCTGGCCACGCGGCCCCTCCCCATCCAGTCAGCTAGAAGGAGCCTCATACATGTCACCACGTCACGGCGGCAGTCCCCCAGCGTGTCCAGGGTCCACGCACACTCGAGAGATGGGGGGCTTGGGGCAACTTACAAGCCTGCCCTCTCCATGGTATTATTCAGCCATGGGGCCAGGACCTTCAGAGAAATTAGAATTTCAGCGCAATCTCTGCCCCAAGAAACTCAGCCTGCTACAGTTTTATAGGGAAGACCAAGATACCAACAAAAATCCACAGTTCATACAAGCAAGATCACTTCTGTCTCCAATAAACAGATAGAGGATCTGAACTCTCAACAGCTGTAAGGTCCCGGATGTGAATTAATCTCAATTAAACAAACTTTGAAGTCCTCATAATCAGCGTGGAGCTGAGACCAGCAAGCAGATCTTTACACCCCTCCGAAGAACTTCCGATAAGTGCAGTGCGCTTGATTCATAGGGGAGTAGTAGATTTTCAGGAATGTGGCAGATTTTTAAATGCGATTGTGTTATAACACAGACAAATCCTACAAATATGTGCGTTTCTTGTGACCCACCCAATTTCTGTCTCCTCCACTGTGTGGCAGGAACTTACTTAATCCACATAACCCAGGTCACCATGGGCCTCTCTCCTCCGGGCATCTCCTGAGGCCTCTGCAGCTCCTGCCTGATCCCCCCACCCCACGTGGGCTGTCCCTCCACATCCTGTGCCCAGATGGAGAGGCTGACCTCCTTCGAGGCCGGGGCCTTCCTGGATGAGGAAGGCAGGGGAAAGGGCTCAGAACCCCAGATCTGGCCCACGGGACCCCGCTGTGGGCCTCCCGTGGCCAGCCCAAGACCACAGGCTGGACCCTGGAGTCCACAGGCCACACAGTGTGGACACTTGGACAACAGCAGTCATGCACCCTTGTTGCAGAAAAGATGGCCTAACAAAGGCCACCCAGGGCTGTGCGGGTCACCAGGGAGCTGCACCCCAAGCCTGAGCAGGGGGCTCCAGCTAACCACCGCTAGGACGCCCAGAGGAGCCTTTATCTGTAGAGGACTGACTGGTCGAGGCTGGGCCCTTCCTCCTGCCCCACGAGCAGTGCGGCGACCCTCCGGGCCACCCTCACCCACAGCACTGTTTGCAGACGTGCTTATGCAAATTACGTCTTAAGAACTGCCCGTGTCAGTGTCTTTCTGCCGGGTTTGCTCAAATGCAGAGTTGGGCCCGGCACAGGCACCGTCTCTGGGATCTAAGCTCCTGTCCCGGCCAGCACCAACCTCTGACACATTCCGACTCTGCTCCGCCTGCCTTCTGAGCACTGTAGGGCTGGAAGAAACGTTCTGGGGCTGCGATTT
This sequence comes from Lepilemur ruficaudatus, assembly GCA_963574885.1. Taxonomy (NCBI): domain Eukaryota; kingdom Metazoa; phylum Chordata; class Mammalia; order Primates; family Lepilemuridae; genus Lepilemur; species Lepilemur ruficaudatus. Next base: position 45,191 of record CAUYRT010101003.1, on the reverse strand, counting down.
CCCTGCTCAGCTGGGTGCATCATCACCTAACCCTAGAGAGACGTGGAGGAAATACCTAATTAAATCTACTTTGCAGGTTGTGGAAAGGATGGGTTGGGCCACATATACCAGGTGCTTAGTACCGTGTCCCCTAAACAGTGGTGTGTTCAGGACGCCCAACCTGTTTCGTTAGCTGTTGCTAGGAGGGATCACCCTCTGCTCAGCATCCGTACCAGGGACAGCCCCGCCCCGTGGACAAGGCTGGGCGCCCTCCCTGAGTGCCGTGGGCCTGCCCTGTGGGGCGGCCTCGCCTCTGGCCTCACCCTGGTCCTGTTTGTTGCACAGGGCCCTTGCGGGGCCTGCACTGCCTCACGCAGTGAGGCCCCAGGACAGAGCCGGGCAAGGTCGCTTGACCCCTGTGAATGTAAATTTACATGTGAACGACCACACGAGGGGGGACCACCATCCTGGACAGCTCAGGGCAGGCTCAGTCCTTCCACAGGCCCTCAGCCCGTCCCTGCTCCTCCGGAGCGCATGCCCCCCGCTCCGCCTCCCTCCCAGGCCTGCCCGCCAAGGGACCCCCGCGGTGACCAGCCACGGACACTGCAGCCAGCTCCCCTCCCTCCTCCAGGAGCTGGGGCCAAAGCCCTGAGCCAGACAGGGTTGGGACAAAGACAGCTGCAACCACCACAACACAGCCACCACAACCACAGCTACAACCGCAGCACAACCACAGTACAACCACCACAACACAGCAGCAGCTACAAGCACCACAACCACAACTACGGCTACGATCACAGTGCAACCACCACAACCACAGCTACAACCACAGCACAACCAAAGTACAACCACAGTACAACCACAGTATAACCACCACAACACAGCAACAGCTACAACCACCACAACAGCTACAACCACAGCACAACCACAGCTACAACAACCACAACTACAGCTACAACCATAGCACAACCACAGCACAGCCATGGCACAACCACAGCTACAACCACAATACAACCACCACAATACAGCCATAGCTACAACCACCACAACAACCACAACTACAGCTATAATCACAGTACAACCACCACAACCACAGCTACAACCACAGCACAACCACAGTACAACCACAATACAGCAACAGCTACAACCACCACAACCACAACCACAGTACAACCACCATACAACCACCACAACCACAACTACAACCACAGCACAACCACAGTACAACCATAGTACAACCACCACAATACATCAACAGCTACAACCACCACCACAACCACAGCTACAACCACAGTGCAACCACCACAATACAGCAACAGCTACAACAACCACAACAACCACAACTACAGCTACAACCACAGCACAGCCACAGTACAACCACAATACAACCACCACAACACAACCACAACTACAGCTATGATCACAGTACAACCACCACAACTACAGCTACAACCACAGCACAACCACCACAATACAGCAACAGCTACAACAACCACAACTACAGCTATAATCACAGTACAACCACCACAATACAACAACACAGCAGCTACAGTGACCACAACCACAACAGCCACAACAACCACAGCTGTGCGGCATCTGTGGCGCAGGCTGCCCTCACCATGGTCCATGTCCTCCCACACGTCAATGCCATGAGAGGCAACTCCGGGCAACAACTCATATTCATAGAAATGTCACAATTCACAGATTAAAAACAGAATAGAAATCTTGTAGGAACATAGGAAAGCACTGGGACTAGGAGCCCAAAGTTCATCACCAAAGATGCTGGTGCTGGTTTCCCACAGCTTCCTGAACCAATTTGCCCAGACACGGCTGCTTGAAACAAGACACACGTTTGCTCACAGCTCGGGGGCCACACTCAGGAACCCGGTGTCCACAGGGCTGAGCTCCCTCTGAAGCTTCGTGGGGCGAGGGACCCCTCCTTGGTCCTTGGCACCCTGTGGCTTGCAGATATGTCACGGCCACAGGGCCACATGCCACGGGCCTCGCTCCGTCTCTCTGGGTCCAGATTTCCCTCCTCTAAGAGCCGCACTGGTCGTGCTGGACTTCGGGTCCCCCCTAACTAGACTCCGTCTGCAGAGATCCTATTTCCACATTCCCTATTTCTTACTGTCTGTTAGGATTGGGTTCTGCTGTCAGGACAGACAACCCAGATGAGGACTTCCCAAGAGAGGAGTTTGTTGTCGTGTAGACACCCGAGGCTCAGGGCTCCACGCCGCCAGGGCCCACGCTTTCTTCTTCTTGTCGTTCATCCCCACACTGTGAGGTCCCATCTCACAGTTGGCTTTGCTGCAACAATGCCGTCCTGTCCGTCCTGTCCCCAGATGAAAAGGGCCTCTCTTTAGGGCACTTGCGGGAGCTGCCTGCAAACTTGTCTCCCACCTGGGCCAGCATGTGGTCCACGGCCACGCTGCCTGAGATGTGGCAGCCAGCACCCTGCTGAGCACTCAGGTTTCCGTCCCCTGGGGAGGGAGGGAGGACCGGTGCTGGGCACATCCTGCACTCACTGGTAAACATAACAATCATGAACACTTTGCACAAAAACTGCACATGTGTTATGTGCGTGGATTTTAGGAGGCGTCTCTGCTGGGAATCCTGCCCAAAGGCCACAGGCGGAAAACCCATTTTTCTCCACTGAATCTCAACACTCCACTAACATGACCTACTCTGATTTTATAGACCCACAAAATATGATGCAATTCAGCTCAGTAAACGGTAAGGAAGAAACGCACGTGCACCACGTCCACAAGGTCCTGGGAGCTGGGAAGCCAGAGCAGGGCCAGGTCTGGGCTTCCCCTGAGCGGCTGGCAGGGCAGGAGAAGGCAGGTGGAGAGACCAGGCTGGAACCAAGAGAAAGGAACGAGGACCGTGCGTGACCCCCACAGAACACCGGGACCTCCGCAGGCTCAGCTCCTCCATGCCCTGCACAGCCGCCCGGCCCCGACCCCGCAGAAGAAGTGGGAGCAGGGAAGCTGGGACAGCCGGGGACAGGAGGGGCCGCTGTGCTATGGCGGGACTGCGGAGTGGGGCGGGGGCCGAACACGGCCGCTTCCCTCTTGGCCCTGGAACCGCACTGCAGCCCGTGTCCCCTCCCCTGAGTTCTCAGCCTTCAGCCCCCCAGGCCAGGGGGGAGCACCGTTCCCTGGACCCAGCGGAGTCCTCGTGCTGGGCGGGAAGGAACAGCCAAGAACTTCCCGCCTTTAAAGGCAGCAGAAGGTAACACGGCAGAAACAACAACACAGACAACCTTGAAAGGGGGAAAACACAAACGCTTCTGGAAAGACAGGTGATCTGGTTAAAGACTTACAGACAGAAGAGAAGGATCGAATAAAACATACTGTGTGCATAATCCGAGAAACATGCAGGGAACAAGGAAGATCTTTTTAAAAAATAAGCAAAATTAAAGGTTCACTTAGAAAGTCAAAATACAAAGTTTTGGACAGCTCCTGTAAAGTATAAAGAGATGATAAAAGAAGATAAAGATTTTTTTAACAAAACAATAGCGAAATAATTCAGGTTTAATAATCAGATAGCAGTTTCTGGAAAAGTTGGGAGAACAGAGAAAATGGAAGAAGTAAAATAACCAAAGACAGAAAACAAGAGAAGTCTGCGCGCAGGGATCCGGAGTTCCAGACAGAGGGCCACGCATGTGTGCAGCGCCCGCACAGTGACACAAGGGCTCAGTCCCGGCAGGCCTCCCCAGAGAAGCGGAACCATCCAGAGACGCGTGCGGATGCATTGTGAGAAGCCGGCTCGCTCCAGCGTGGGGCTGGCCAAGCCGGTCCGAAACCTGCAGGGGACAGGCCAGCTGGGAACCCTGGGCAGGAGTGAAATCCATCCACAGGCAGGACTCCCTCCTCCTCTCCAGGGAAGCCTCACTGGGTTGTAAGGTCTCCCACCATGGGCTCCAGCCTGCCTGGGTGCCCAAGAGGATCTCCTGACTCGGAGTCCAAGGACAGCAGAGGCTCATTGTGCCACAAAACACCTTTACAGCAGACTGAGACGGGTGTTTGATCAAACAACTGGGTGCTGTGGCCCCTCCAAGGTGACACGCAAAATTGTCACAGACAACCAGAGTCTTCAAAGCTCTTAGGGAGATGGTCGCGCACCGAGGATGCTGCACCCAACCCAGCCGTCTGCCGAGTGAAAGGCAGGAAGGGCCCGCAGCCCAGCCCAGCCCATCCCCTCTCCTTGCACCCCTGAGAGGCACCATCTTTCGCACCTGCCCGCAGCCCTCTCCCAGGAGGAGCCCACCTGGTCTGTCTGCAAAGGACGGTCACTGCAAGAGCTCAAAGCTAATACAGTTCACTCCCATCTCTGGGGAGCCGCAATTCCTGGGTCTAAACACGGCAAGGCTTGTCCTTCTCATAACTGCCCTCACGGAGCTCTCTGGAGCCCTTGCTTCCCTCTGGGAAGCAGATTCCCTCCATGACATCTTCTTCTGAGATCATACTTTTAAGTCATTTTTGGTTATTAAGTTCATTTCAGCTCTTAAAACTCAATGCTTTTCTTTTAGAAACCTCGTTCTCGTGTGTGATTTGAGATACCCACCAGGCCAGGCTCTCCCTGTCAGGGGGATTGGGGAGAGGCCCTGCCTTGGCCGGCTGTCCTCTGCTCAAATGGGCACCGTCTATAGTCACAAATGCATCACCCCCACTTTCTCCCTATTTTCTTACAGGGCCAGATTGGTTCAGGGCTTCCTAGCTTTGCTGCTGGCCTTGCCAGGGAGCTCTGCATGGAGGAAGCCATCCCAGAGGCCAAGCCTTGGGCACAGAGCAGCCCCTACCAACGTGCATGCAGAAGAGCCCCTGGAAACCTCCCACACCTTAGCAGGACACAGAGACCTCCAACAACACTGTCACCCACTGTGGCAGGATCCCAAAGTGCCCACAAAAGCCTAATCCCCCCATAACACAAGCAAAATGTGAGGGGCGCAGGGGGTACACCACAGAGGCTGGGCCATTGCAAAGTTTGAGGCCCCCAGGCTCTGCCTGCCAGCCCCCCAGGCCTCCGACTGCTCTGTGCTGTGGCCGAGTCATCTTGAAGACCCCTCCCATCTCCATGGCTTGAGATCACCCTGTTTGGCACAGAATTTCGTTGGGGTTGGGGGACTCCAAGTTCCGGACCTTGGGTTGAGAAGGGACCAGAGTGTCACCCCTCCACTGAGCAGAAACCTCCGGGAGGGGAGCGATCCCGGAGACAGCTGCTTGGGTGGGCACGCGGATGTGCAGTGCGGAGACCCAGTTACACTGCGCCGACGCTTCCTCACTGGTAAATGCACTCCGTCGTCGGGAGTCCGTGCACGATGAACGTAGTGCTGTAACATACAGTGACAGTGTTGGCATGGTAACAGTGTGTGCTGTACTTGGAGTGTGTTGCATCTCACACAAATTACACATCACATGCTGAGAGTTTCATACTGGTAATGGTGAAATAGTGAATAGCAAAATAAATATCGTAAGAGTAAACCTTAGTTTAAAGGAAACTGCCTCTGGATGTGCAGAATTGGTCTTTCTAGAAATCAGTCGGGATTGAGTTCTACTAAATCCCCATCCCTGTCCCTCTGGCTGGGGCCTCACCGTCCCAGGTCTTGGTCTCTAAGGACGTTCTCATCCCGCCGCCTCCTGGCCTGGGCAGAGCGCAGGGTCCCTGCACATCCACTGCCACTCTCCCTCCAGTGACTTATTTCCTTCCCAGGGAACAAGCCCTGCCCCGCCATGTCCTACTAACCACAGCCCCGGAATATTTTACTTGTTTGGCTATTTTCAGCTGTGATGTTCTCCAGAAAAAGGTCCTTTCTGGGCTGATGTCTGATAAAAACACCAGGCCTCCCTGAGCTCCTTTTGAAGCCCTGCAGAGCTTCCCCTGGAGCCCACTTGGAATTCCTCCTCTGTCCTGGTGCCAGATGTCTGGGCCCCAGGGCAGGCGGGGAGCAGCCTGCTAACCATTTGCTGCCCAGCGCCTCCCAGCACTGACACCCTGTGGCTGCAAACCTACGCTCAGGAGCAGCTAGTTTTAATTAGAGGAGTCTCTATAATGGGCTGCTGGGTCTTCATTTCAGAACTTACCAGTTCACTACCCCATGGCTGCCCTGGCTGTATATCCCTGGCAGGAGGCAGGGTGTAGACTGTCCCCCAGGGGCCTGGGCAGGCTCTGGCTACGCGGCTCAAGGCAGAGCGGAGCTGCGCCAGCAGGTGGCAGAGCCGCCCTGCACCATGGCCCGAGGTCTGGGCCAGGCTGCTCACAGGGGTTCACTTCCAAATTTGACCTGCACTGGCCATGCAGTCACCGGATCGGAATGGGAGGAACCGATGCTGGCGTGTTTGCACAGAAGGCATCGCTCTCTGGGCCTGCCTTTGCTTCCTAATTTAGTTTCCCAAACTCTCCCGAAGTCCCACGCTCCATAGATAACAGCGTGGTCTGCCATTCCTGGCTGGCAGCTTCATTAACTGGAAACTGAGAGCTGCCAAAAGACTGTCCTCAAACCAGGACTGAATCTGGTGCGGGCAGGACTGTGTGCTCGACAGATCCCCAAGAGGGGACACGGGCCCCTCCTCCGTGGACACTTCGCTGAGTGTTCCTGTTCTTGTGCTTCTCTCTGCACTTAGTTACTTGCCCATAACCTAATTCTGACTGTTTTCAAGGTAGGAGAATGTGGGGTGGGGACATACCACATATCTATGACTATTTAAAGACAGTTAACATGGGATTTTTCAAAAATCAAGCCCTGAGGAGCTGCAGGCCTCTGTGAGATGAGAACCCTTTCCTTACCCCCTCCCGAAGGAGCCCCCAGCGGGCGTCAAGGGTGCTCCAGTGGCTGTCCCCAGGCAGTGCAGGACCCCAAGTGTCCTGGAGCAGAGAGCCCCAACTGGACCCAGCTGCGCGGCAGCCCTGAGGGCATGTGGTGGACCTCAGTCCTCACCCACGGACCTGAGTGCCCGAGCGGGCAGGGCAGGGACCTCCACAGCCACGTCTCGGAGCTGCTCACACAGTGGCACCGTGACGAGAGGGGATCGGGCTTCCCTGAGAGCAGGCTGAGGGGCCAGCTGCACGGTGCACGTGCTCACCCTGTGAGCCTGGGACTTGGCATCTCTGTGAGCCGTTGTTCTTGGCTGCTGCTCTCAAACTGTGAAAATATTTGCTGGAAATGTCCTTGGCTTTGCCACACGGCACCTCCCTACGCTGTATCCTGCTGGCTTCACTGCTTGGATCCAGAACAGGAAGGAGAGGGAATGCAGTGCTCAGAGCAGGGAAGGAGGAAGACTCTTCCTGCTCCCCTTCTGAGAGGGTCACCGCTGCCAGAAGCTTCTGGAAACCCCAAGGGGAGTTAAGCCCCTCAACCTAGAATTGCCCAACCCCTCAGAATTGCTGTCCCCGTGATTCTGTCAATTTCACCAAGTGCTTCTGTGTTTCCTTTGGTGATGAATAACACTTACCACAGAATTATCGTTTGCCTTGGGTCTTCCAAACATACCTGAACTCGAAAACCTTACGGGAAGCCTTAGTAGTGGACGGAGCAAACTTTTTACCATGGGACTTTCACCTGCCAACCTCGATTTATCTCCTTCAAAGGAAAAACAGACCCACCTGCCCTGCAGGTGAAGGGGGCCGGCGCCCCAGGAGGCCTGGCGTAGTTCCATGGCGCAGGCCTGTGGCGCGTGGACCTGTGGAGTCGCTCTCCATCTGCCGTGGGAATGCGGAGTCGCTGCCCAGGCCAAGGGGAGCCATGGAAAGTTGGCAGCTGTGCGGAGGAACAAAGAAGTAACGTGAACTTGGAAGGATGAGATAGGAAAGGAGCCCTGAGCCTGGCCCGGCCAGCTCTGCCTGGGGTCGGGGGCCAGGAACAGCAGTGGGTGTCCTGGGAGTTTCCTGGGGGATCCCCAGGGCCGAGGAGTGTTGCCTCCCCCTCCCAGGGCCAAACCGGAGAGTGCCTCAGAAACCTCGGACCCTCCAGTGCTCCGACTGCGCCGAGCCAGGACGGCACCTGCACACGCTCCTGTGTCTACACAGCAAACCCTGGTCGATGCTCCTGTGCCCGGGCAGAGGGGCAGGCATGGAGCTGACCTGGGAGGAGACAGTCATGGACGGCAACACTCCACCACCAGGATCAGGGTGGCCAGAGGACCCTCCACGCCTGGATGTCCACTCCCTGGTCACTGGGCCCAGCTGCTGGGGACCTGGCCTCCCGTCATCAGCTGTGTCCCTCAGAGGGCCAGGCCTGGGGACGTCAGAGCCACTGGGCTGTGATTCCACAGGTCGGGGACAGGCCCCTTCTCTCCAGGCTTGGCTGACCTCATGTCTGTTTTTTGTTGTTGTCATTTAACATCCTTTTCCTACAGTCAATATTCAAAACACCCCTATAAAGTGGGGTTTTGTTTGTTTTCTTAGCTCCATTTTACAAATGAAAACACCAAGGCTTACAGAGCATGGAACGCGGTCAGTGGTGAAAGTAGGACTTAAGCACAGACAATCTAACGGCAGAGCCTGTCCAGGCTCCCCTGAAGCTTCCAGGTTCTGTGTAGCAGGACCCCGGGATACGCACACAGAGCAGAGGGGGAGGGAGGCCCTACTCTCTGCTCCGCTCTGCTGGGAGGAGCCCTCCCAGGGCACCCCGCAATTCAGCAAGCCCTTAGCCCCATGGAAAAGGGAATACAGTGTTTGCCCTAAAGGTCCTCCCTGAGCATGTGCTTCAAAACTCTGTAGCAAAGCTGTCAAAGAGAAAGAGCAGGGACAGCTGTGTGCCCCCAGAGGGAAAGGCTTCTGCAAAAGCTGAATCTTGGAGAAAATACGATTACAGGGCGTCATACCTTCCATCATCTATGGTTCGCGTTTCTACTGAAGAAGTTCAATGTACAAATGCTTCTGGAACACCTGGGTGTACCTGGCAAGGCGCCGGCATTCCATGGAACAAGCCGTCCGTGCGCGGGTGCAGGGGAGCTGCCCGGGGACGCGGACAGCCCCGTTCTGCAGACCATGCATGAGGACAGGGCGCCGGCCTGGGACACATGGGGCGGCCAGCGTGGAGAACTCGTGAGTGGACAGTGGAGGACCCACGAGGAACCTTCTAGGCCACGGCAATGATTCGTTAGAATTTAGCAGATATTCTGACGAATTTACTAGATGCAAACAGCAGGTCAAAAAGACCACTGAGATCTTTGGTGTGGACAAAGGACAAGGAGGTATTTGTTATATAAAGATATGATTTCCTCAAAAATGAGCACTAATATCCCTACCAGAAAATGTGTCAGAAAAATGTCTGAAGAGATATTTAGAAAGCTTCATGATACTAATGCAGAGATCAAGGAGATGTTTCTAAGGATTCCATAACCTACCTGTGCTATTATGGGGTGTGGCTGGCTATGGACATGGACATACCCCTCACACACCGTCACGACGCCATGCACAGGTTCATCCAACACACAACACACTAGCGAAACACAAAATGTCACATGTACGTGTTGTCACACGTGTGGACGTTTTCCTCGCACCCGTACAGTGAGTGCCCAAGCACAGTGGTGACGACTCCCATCAGGGTCCCAGCGCGTCCCAGCGGGCACAGCGAGGCCCAGAGCCCACGTGAGGAAGGGTCGCGGTCAGGGCGGAGGCTCCCGAGCGGCCGAGGCCTGTGAGAAAGACGCGCTCGCTCCACGGAGGAGGGCGCAGGAGGGAGCTCGCTCTGCACTCAGCTCATGCAGACAAGGGAGAGACAGGGACGGCGGCGCCATCGCTCCAACACACCTGCCACACGCAGCCGCGGGAGCTCAGTGGATCCTGAAGCAAAGAAACCAATAGTCAAAAATGTCGCAAGACACCTGGGAGGTCTCAAAACACACCCTTTAGTTGGTGATATTAGCCAACGGGCTGAAAAATTAGGTGAATACGGATATTGTGGCTGGGTGTTTTTCTCTAGGATCCACCCCAAAATAGTCTACTGGGGGAGGGGCAGGGTATGGGTGAAGCAGGACCTGCCGCGAGCCCAGCGGTGGGACCTGGGGTGAGTCCATGTTTCTGCTCTCTCTGCCTTTGTGTGTTTGGACTGGTAAACCACCTTTGTATAGGTCTGATGCTTTCCACAGTAAGGTAGCTGTTTAAGCAATATAGTAACTCTAAAATAAAGTCCCAACAGCTCTAAATGGTATAAAATGAAAAGCAAGTCTCCTCCCTCTCAGAGGCTCAGCTCTCGAGACCCCCAAGCCTGGAAACCCCACCCGCGTTCCCACAGTCAGTCCCCTTGATGCGCACCGATGCACACACGGTCCTGCACACATCCGCCCTGCACGTGCACGGCTGGCACATGGTGGCTTTGTCTGATGAAAGCCACTGTCATGTGTCCTGCTCATGGCTGTTCCTCTGCGCTGGGCTCGGCCGAGGCCTGTGGCTAATGGTGTCTCCTCTCTCCCCCAGCTTGTCCGGGTGCCCAAGAGCCACGTCGGCGATGAAGAAAGCAAAGCTGTCCGGCGAGCAGATGCTGACCATCAAACAACGCGCCAGCAACGGTGAGGCGCCCGCGCTCAGGGCTGGCCGGGCCATGCCCACGGCCCTGCGTCCTCTGACCTAATAGTTACAGCCACTTTTCTTAGGAAACAGGAGCAGGAATAATTCCAGCTAATCAACTTGGGAAAAAGGGCCGTCTTTCCCAAAGCCGTGTCCCAACCTCACCACGGACTAGAACCCGGTCCCCAGGGCCCTCTCCAGCTCCCCAGAATCCCAGGGCACCCTCTTCCCGCCACTGCCCCCCAAGCCCTCACAGCCGGCTGCACCCGGGGCAGCTGGGCTAGACGACTCAGCGGGCCCAGCCCCTCCCTCCCCCGTTACTCGCTCACATCTGGTGCCGGATCTCGAATGGGCTGGCAGAGTCCACTTCCCCCTGAGCGCCCTGAACCCCGGCCTGCACAGACGTGTGCTCTGCTGTGTGCCGGGAAAAAACAGGCCTCCAGAGGACGGCCGGCGACAGGAGGGCCGCAAACGCCCTCCGGATTCCACACTCGCAGGCCCTCCTGCTCGCCACGGTTGGTGTGTTTTCTCAAGATCAACACTCTCGGCACGTGTGCAGTCACTCCTGCACACACGCAGAGCAGAGGCGTGTCAAGCGCCGAGGGCGTGTCCCCAGCAGAGGGAAGCCAGCATCGTTCTGCCTTCCCGTTCCGCCCTCAGACTGTACATACGCGTCCTTTCCGTGGGCCGTTTAGTGCCTCCTTTCTGTATTTTTGTGCGTTCTCGGGGTGATTTTGCTGCTACAACTGGCCCCAGACACAGAGCTGAAGCGTCAGGGGTCCCTAAGTGCCTGGCAGGGAGCCCACGCGTGTTGCCAACCCTAACAGACAAGCCACACACAGGCAGGAGCAGCCCTAAGCTCAGTGTCGACGAGACCACGGCACCTACTGAGTGAGTGGCCTTCAAACAGAAACACGTGAAACAGGTGTGCGTTGACTGGTTGACGTGAGCATTGACCCAGAGGCTCGTAGGAACGCGCCCCTGTGTGTCTGGGAGCAGTGGCCCGGCTCTCACTCACCCGGTGCTTGAGGTGACTGCACACAGCCCGACTCCCGCAGAACAGGTGGACTGTGACTGTGGCCCCTCAGCTCTCTGGCCACCCTTCTAGCAGAAGTGCAGCCCCCGTCAGCTCTCAGCAAAGCAAATCTCAGGCCCTCACTTGCAAGACACGTCCCTAACTTTATGTTCTTAAAAGGAACCTGCAAACTGTGAGTTCCCAGCAGTGGTCGCCTGGGCTGAGGGCTCTGTCCATAGACCCCCCCTGCAGAGCCCAGAGCCCCGGCTGTGTCTGTGCCCAGGGCTGCCTCCCCCACAGCAACTGACAATGAGCGAGAGCATGAACAGCCCTGAGCTGGGGCGCGGGAGCCCCATGAGGGCCTCTCGTCCTCTGACCACTTGCTCTCCACCCTGGGGACAGCATGAGAGCCGCCTGTCCCCAGCTTGTGCCTGCCCACCATTTGCTAGAAAAGCAGTGGACCCATGGTGGCTGTCCTCAGGTCCTTCGTGGCCAGGGTCCCGGGAGCCAGGGCCCTGCCCCTCTTCCGTCACACAGGCGAGATGTGTGGGAACCAGATGAGTTCGACGGGCTCTGCCTTCCAGAAGTTCCCGACCCACCTGCCCAATTTTTCCCAAATGACAGCGGAGGGAGCCCAGATCTGAGACCCCAGGGCAGCCAGAGTCCCCTCCTCTCTGTCACAAGAAGCTGTGCTCACTTCCAAAAAGAAAACACTTACTAGGCTCCATCCACGTGCCAGGCATTTTCCAAAACACTTAGCCTAGTATCTCAGCCCCAGAGAATCCGCTGTTACAGCAAAACTCCTCAGACAAGTTGCTGTGGGTCCGTGGTCCTTGTCACTCACGCTCAGTGGGCCCGAGTCAGCACACAGACCCAGACATTAGACCCTTTCCTATTCCTGCCAGGCACAAGCTGTTAGTGCAGAAAACTTGAGTGCCGTCCTGGAAGGTGCAGATAAGCAGGGGGTCTGTGGCCATGAATTAGAGGACCCCCCCCCCACCAGGTCCACCCCACTGGGCCCAGCTCCCGCCGTGGCCTTGTAGCCGGTTCTCTGCGTTTGCTCCCAGCTGCTGGACACAGTTTGCACCATGCTGAGTTTCGGGACAGAAACTCAGGAAGGTACAGAGCAACACTGGGAGCTCGCGCGTTTATCTCGTTTATCTCGTCTGACATCCGCAACAGCCGCACTGATGTTCCCACCCCACCCGTGAGGAGAAGGTGACAGCCAGCAGATTAGGAGGTGACCAGTGTGGTCTCGGCTCAGCACAGAGTGCTGGTCTTTGGGAGCCACCAGGAGCCTAAACAAATCCTCCTGGCCACGCTGTGCTGATTTGAGTGGGACCATTTTAGTGGTTGGTTTCTAACGGGCAGGTTTCCTGGCTGTGAGATATGCCCCACGGCCAGCCAGTCCTTTATAAAGGCAGGTCCAGTTCTGTGGGACGTAATTATGAAAGTCTAGTTCCAGCTTAGCCGTCTGCACGGTGAGGGCTCAGTACAGAGGCCAGGCCAGGCCCCACTGGTGCCACCCTGAGACGCAGACACCAGCCAGGTGGGGATCTGCTTCTCTGGGGGTCACTGCCCTGGCAGCGCCCTGGCGAGGCTGAGGAGGCCCAGGGTCTTCGCACCCGGCCTGGAGCTCTCCTCTCCCTACTCAGGCTGCACGCTGAGGTGCAGGTGCCCTGGGGGCTCGCAGGGACGTCCCAGGGGCATGTGGAGAAGGACAGGCTGAGAAAATTGGTCTCCAGCCCCCAGTTCCACAGGCCCTCACTCTCTCCAGAATCCTGTGGACCCGGAACCTGGTGCCTGTTCCCCCACCCCCCTCTCCTCCTCAGGAAAGAATGCTGCACTGAGCCCGCGCCCAGCTCCCTGCCGGGACAGGCGAGGAAAGGCACCTCCTGCAGCTGCATCCCCAGGGGGCGGAACTCCAGAAGGCGGCCGGGAAGGCAAAACCTCATATCCCACCCATCCCCCCATCACTCCCTAATGGAGATCAGAGATGAGAGGTCAGCAAGGGACCCATGCCAAGACTTTCCTTGGATTTAAAGTGACAGGGACTCGATCTGGTAGATGGGCTGGATAGGGAAGCCAGGCTTGCCAGGCAGTTCAAACAGCAGACACCTCCCACAAATTCTTAACACTGAACACCCTGGCCCGAGGTTCCAATGGAGATATGTCTAAAGCCCTCTGCAAGACCTGTTTCCCAGACCCACCCACCACAGCACCAGGGGTCTTGGTGCTCCCATCCCATCACCTGTTCTAAAGCGTGTCCATGCTTGTAACTTGCAGAAGTTTGTGTCAGAAGTAAGTGGGGTGTGGATTCATCATTCTGTTACTTTACAAATCGGGGTTTTTCTGCATGGGGTGTTCTCATCTTGGGGTGCAGCTTCTTCTTTCTCTTGTTTCACTGAACACAGGACGCCAGGCCCATCCGGCTGGCCGGCCAATTTCCCTTTCTCTGGTCTTTCCCAGTCTCGGAGGAGGGGCCTGGTCCCCTCTCGCGCCTGCAGGGTTCCGGGTGCCCCAGGCCTCCACCTCTGCTCCATGGCAGCCCTTCTAGCTGCAAAGCTGGAAAATGGTGTCTGCCTCAATGGCCCGGAGGCCGGGGCTAGACGAGACCCCCGTGGGTTGGTGCAAGGGTCCCTCTTGCGCCGTGTGACCAGAGGAATGGCAGTGGAGGACGACTGCATGTGCGAAGGCAACAGTCTTCCTCACTGTGCGCACTCAGGCATGTGGGAGCACAGGGCCGGAATGAGGGAGGAATCCCTCTCTCTGACCTGGGCAGTGTCCTGCAGCCAGCCGAGGGGCAGGGGTTGGTGATGTCCTCTGAAAATGCAGCCACGGCCCTGCACCGAGATACGCCGGGACCGAGCTGCGCAGCCTCCGAGGGTGCAGGTGGCTGGCAGTGCCCGCCAGGTGGCTGCGCAATCAGGTGCATGGCTAGGGGGGTGTCTTTCTGGCAGAGGTTTACAGATTGGCAATTCTGTTAGTGATACATTTTTTTCATCACTCAAAAGGAGAGGCTTGGCCGGGCGCGGTGGCTCACGCCTGTAGTCCTAGCACTCTGGGAGGCTGAGGCGGGAGGATCGCTCAAGGTCAGGAGTTTAAGACCATCCTGAGCAAGAGCAAGACCCCGTCTCTACTTAAAATAGAAAGAAATTAACTGGACAACTAAAAATATATAGAAAAAATTAGCGAGGCATGGTGGCACATGCCTGTAGTCCCAGCTACTTCGGAGGCTGAGGCAGGAGGATCGCTTGAGCCCAGGAGTTTGAGGTTGCTGTGAGGTAGGCTGACGCTACAGCACTCTAGCCCAGGCAACAGAGTGAGACTCTGTCTCGGGGAGAAGAAAAAAAAGACAGGAGGCTTTTTTATTAGCTAAATGTCAAGTATTCAGGGAACTCTTTTGTGGCTATGGCCTGCAGCCCCTGCCCCAGGCCTTCTCCATGGCAGCTCAGTGCTGGCTGGCTCCTACGTGGTTTGTTTTCCCACCAGAACCCAAGCTCGGCCAGCGCAGGGGCGTCAGAGCCTGGTGCCAAGCCTGGGACGTTTGCGGGACAGTAAGAAGGAACCACACAGGAGCAGATGCCAGGCTGAGCTGGGCGGGTCAGCACCAGACAAAGTAGTTTCTGCCCTGGGCAGAGGGAGGGATCCTGAGGCCTCCCTCAAGTACCCGGGAGCTCAAGCCCTGCAGTGCCAGGGGCTTCTGTGTGTCTCAGCTGATTTTTCTTCTCTTTAGGGGCCTTAGGTGGGGAAGGGGCAGTCCTAGATTGTGACTCTTATTGTTTTGATTATTTTTTTTAATTCAGGTATATGTTTGTCAAGCAAATTGGACTATAAATATAAAAAGAACAAAGAAAACTCCTAGAATTTTATCTCTAACATATTGCGGAGTGATTCTAACAAACTAATATTCGTCGTTACAGGTATAGAGAACGATGAAGAGATCAAACAGTTAGATGAAGAAATCAAGGAGCTAAATGAGTCCAATTCCCAGATGGAAGCTGATATGATTAAACTCAGAACTCAGGTAACAGTGTTTGAAGCCCTCAATCCTCGCGCAGCGCCAGCTCCACACCGAAGGCTCCGCGCAGAGTCGGCTGCCGGAGTCTCACGTCCTTGTGCTGTCCTCATTGCTTCCTGCAGTTTTTCACGTGATAATGTTGGTCTTCTGCAAAGTAATGCCCATGGCAAAGTAACACTCATGGAGCAGCCCCGGCCACCTGGTTTTCCGTGTGCGTGTGCATGTGTGTGTGTGTGTGTGTGTGTGTTAGATGAGCAACACTTCCCAGCAGGCATTCTCAGAGCATCGCCGGTGCCTGCACACGATGAGAGGTTTCCTCCCAAGACGTTTAGTCCCTCCTGTTACTCCATCATCACACCACATATGCAGTGGCAGTGCTGCTCCCAGAGTGTCAGTGAGTGCCTGACCCTCAGACCACTCGGTGTCGGGGAATTTGCAAAGCTGCAGCCACAGGGCTGGGGCTGCGGAGCAGCAGGGAGCGGCCTCCCCGCACCTGCTAAAGGTCTCTGGCAGAGTGGCTTTGGGCAGGTAACCTGTGACCCAAGCACCCTACTAGGTAAGTGTCCATCAGCCTCATTTTGCACACGCGGCACGTGTGACGTACACGGGCAAGTTCCTCAGCCAGGCCACGGCCACAGAGGCCGGGCTGGGCCTCATCTGAGCCACAAGGCTTGCGCACAGCCAGCTGTGCCTTGCTGCTCTGGGGTCCCAGCACCCAGTACCAGTCTGGGAGCTGGACAGGGCTGGCTAGCCGAGGGGTCTCCTTCCCGCTGCGAACACAGGTAAGGCAAGGCATTTCTATCCTCTTAGAAATGAAGTCTCTACCCTGACAGTCCCCAGCCCCCAGTGGCCTTGGACCAGCCCCTCCTCAGCTGCCCGGGTGTCCTCAGGGCTCTCGGGATGCCCACCCAGCCTCTGTGTCCCCTTTGCTTGCTGAGATGAGGCCCGGGGACTCGAGAGAGATGCAGGTGGCAGTGCTCACAGCTAAGGGATGGGGCTGCCTGCCAGGCAGCCTCCGGAGGTGGGTACTCATGTCACCCCAGCTCTGGGGGGCAGGTTGAATGACAGCCCCGCTCTGCTCAGCCAGTGGGCTTCCACCCAGGAAACACGGCTCCCCCAAGGGCCCCCCGTGGGCACAAAGGAGGAGGCCGAGGGTGGAAATGCTCCACCAGGTGGCTGTAGAGGTGTTTTGAGGCCATGTCCCTTGCAGAGGGTGTCAGTGCACTGGTCTCACCAACCCCGTGGCCTCAGCCCTTGGAAGAGTTCAGGCCTCCAGGTGTGCAGGTTTGCCTGCCGGGCTCAGCGACGCAGGCGGGCGTTTCCTTACAGCACATCCTATGTCGGGTTGGGGTGAGTGACAGCAGGGCGGCTTTTCTCATTGCTGCTCCCACCGTCCCCGGGGAGAGGCCTGGCGGGTGGAGGACTCAGGGCCGCAGGAGCCGCCTTTTCTGCTAAAGCTGAGGTGGGAGTCGGCAAGGCTGTGTTTGACAGGACAAAACATCCACCTTTGAGTTTCACTGTTCATAAGGGAGAAAAGCCTGAAAATTTTACTTTATCTCTGCCTTTGAGCAGCACATTTCTGAACAGTCCCTGCGATTCAAAATCCTCCATCTGTCCGGGGTGTTCAGTCCACAGCACCGGGGGCAGGCCCCTGCCCACGGGGCATATTCCAGACACCCAGGAAGGTTTTCTCCCACTTGGACAGTCCCTTGCTGTTGGCCACTGGCCACCCAGTGGGCGTGGGCTGCTCAGCCTCCTCCCCTGCGCTGGGCAGACACCGTGCTCCCTTGGCTCTGAGCTGACTCGGATCACGTGGCTGAGGGACCCGGGGGCTAGAAACACGTGGACTCCACACACCCGGCTCCCCGCCCGGGAGGCGCGTGTGTTCTCGCTCTTGCCACTGGCGCCTTACCCATGTCTGAGGGGAATATTTGCACCTGAGGACACCAGTTTAATCCGACATAGACCATGAATGTGACTAGGTGCGGTGGCTCACACCTGTAATCCCAGCACTTTGGGGAAGCTGAGGCAGGAGGATCAGTTGAGCCCAGGATTTCAAGACCAGCCTGGTAACATAGGGAGATCCTGTCTCAACAAAACACATTTTTTAATTAGCCAGGCGTGGTAGCTCCTGCCTGTAGTCCCTACACTTTGGGAGGCTGAGGTGGGAGGATCACTGGAGCCCAGGAGTTTGAGGCTGCAATCAGCTCTGAGGACGCTACTGCACTCCAGCCCACTTATTAGAGTAAGACCCTGTCTCAAACACAATGAAAGGAATTTTAAGGGTTAATTTTATTCCCACTGCCTCGGCCGATGGGAGAGATGACTTCCCCAAATGTCCCTGTGGGTGGACCTGTCCGTACCCAGCAAGGCCAGCCCCACGTCCTGAAAAGGATGGGAGTATGCGAGCCACAGTCGCCAAGCTCTGCGTCTCTGGGACCGGACGGGGAGCTCAAGCCCTACGCAGGGCTTGAAGGTGGAAGGTGGCTGCTCCGGCCCAGCCCTCCGGGTGGGGGACAGCCCTGCCCTCCCCTGGGTACCACGCTTCTCTGTTCTTGATGGGGGTCGGGGCTGGCACCTCTCACACCCACATCCCTGCTGGAACAGAGCAGGAAGGGGACAGAGTGCTCTCATCCCCTGTGACCTGAGAGATGGGCCCTGCCCTCCTAGGGCCACCCAACACTCTCCAGCAGCACCAACCCAGGGCCCGCAAGCTGCCCACCAGGCCCAGGCCAGAGATAGTCGTGGGCAGTGCCCAGGACCATTAAGAGGTGCGTCAGTTGCCGGTGCAGCCCTTGGAACAGGCGTGAGGGAAGACGTTCTTGCCGCTCCGGGCCCTGCAGCCCCACAGGCTAAGGAGCAGATCCAAGACAGGCGAAGGGGACGCCACTGGAGCACTTCTGAATCTCAGACGCATTCCCGGGGTGAGGGCCCTGCCATTCCCTGTGGAAGGGGTCGAGTGTCACCATCTCAAACCCAAACACACTCTTATCAAAACGTCAAATGTTTGGGTCACGGCCGAGTTGTGAGAATTTAGCATCAGGACAAATGCATTTTTGTTTGATTGGGTGGATGAGTTGGCCAATTTGGAATGTGTTCAAGCCATATTTGGGATCAAGTCAGTGCAACCAACACAATTTTTTTATATACCCAATAAAAAGCAGCGTTCTTACGCTCTGCAGCTTGCTAGAAGGGGTCTGTCCCTGGGTCCTGGACCTCACATGGCTCAAATCAGAAACCGGGTCAGTGCCTGTCCTGTCTGCCCGGGCCCCAGCCAGTGGCAGCCCAGCTCCAGCCACACGGCCACAGGGTCTCTGAGCTGCCGTCTCCCCAGCTCAGTTCAGCATTACGCGGGGCAGCGCACAGCTCTCTTGGCACTGAGGTTGGGCCAGGCCCCAGGCCAGGCACACCCAGCCCTTGAGTCTGGGTTCAGTTCACATCAGCAGTTAGGACACTTACTGCCCTACACAGGTGCGAAGGTGAGAGTAGCCCGCTCCCTGCCCTGGGACGGCAGAGCATGGCGCTTGTGATCGGGTCCTGAGACAGAGAGCAGAAGTTCCCGCTCAGGGACACAGTGCAGGAGGGGAGTGAGGTCTGTGCGTGGGCCTGGGGTTGCAGAGTCCACGCCTGCCTGGGGGCAATGGCGGGGGGTGGGGCTTCTGCAGGCACAGGGCTGGCAAGGGACAGGGTCAGCCCGGGCACCGGAAGCAGTGGGAGCCAGAGGAGGAGGCTGGGGCTGTGCGGCTTTCACGGTGGCCCACGGTGGGCTCAGCGAGCTTCCATGGTACAGGGTTTGGGGTTAATAGAATATGAAAGGGAGCTAGCATTTTCAGGCCAGATTTTTAGGGAGAAATCCCACAGCTTCTGCTCGATGGCCCTGAGGGACCAGGGTGGATGCCGCTGAAGAGCTTTGCGCTCACCGCGGCCTCCACCATGCGTGTCTGCACCTCTCACCAGAGTGTCGACTGTTCTTCTGGGGCCTGGAGTTGTCCATGTAATCCAGACCCTACTGAACCCCTGAACCCCTGTTTCTAGTCCTTTCCACACATGGAGTTGTCAGCAGGCAGCTCTCCCCTGCAAGGATACGTTCCTGGAGCTGCTTTCCTTCCGCCCCCACTGCTGACGTCTGGGAACTTCCCTGTCTCGTGCTTGTTTTGGAAACACGTCTCACCATCCCAGGTTCTTAGTCTGGACCAGGAACTGGCACACGTTTCCCTAGGGGGCCAGACGGCAGATGTTTGGGGCTCTGGGCCATGCAGCCTTTGCCCCGTCAGCTCTGTTGCATCTGAGGGTCACACATATGTACACACATGTGAGTTTGCCCAGTACAGCTTCATGGCACTTTGAATTTAATATAGTTTTCACATGTTAGAAAATGTTATTCTTTTGTTTTTTTCTAACCGTTGAAAGATGCAAACACCATTCTTAGCTTTTAACATCAGGCCGAGGGCTGGGTCCAGGCAGAGCCCGCCGTCCTGAGAAACATGGGGTCAGGAGAGGTGGCGCAGCCCAGCAGGGGAGCTCGGGGTCTGCCCTGCACTCTGGGTCCCCGCTGCTCATGGGAACTGTCTCAGGAAGGAGCCCACAGGCGCTGCTCATAGCAGCCTCACAGACCTCCACCGTTTCTAACAAAATCAAAACCAGAACGCACCTTCCCAGGAACAGCCTCCCTCCACCCGGGAAACTAGATGTTCCCCAAAACTTAGGCAGGGATTTGCACAGGGGACAACGTTCTCCCCTTCCCCGAAGCCGAGGACGGTGGGAGGAGGCCGCGGCACATTGCCGATGACCGATAGCCCCGCTGCCAGCCCAGCTCTCCCCATCCAACTCCCTTTTGCTCCAGGCCTTGCACACCTGTATCCCTAAACACCTGTATCAGAGACTTTCCAGACACAAGGTGTTGCGAGAACATCTGGTACCATCGACTGCCCTAGATTGGGGTTCTGTTTTGTTTTTAAGACAGGGTTTTGCTCTGTGGCCCTGCAGGAGTGCGGTGGTACTGTCATAGCTCACTGCAGCCTTAAACTCCTGGGCCCAAGCGATCCTCCCGCCTCAGCTCCCTGAGTAGCTGCGACTGCAGGCACGTGCCACCACGGGCCTCCAGATTGGGTTTGAAGGGACCCCCTCCACCCCGCTGCCTTGTCCTGTTCCACATGTCCCTCCCCTGGTCAGCCCCTCCACATGTCCCTCCCCTCCACATGTCCCTCCCCTGGTCAGCCCCCTCCTCAGAGGGCGCCTGGCTTCGGGAGGGCTGGGGAGACGCTCTCCTGCATCTGCTTTCTCAGCAGCCGTTTCTGTGCTGCATATGATGCTCAGCTCCGAGACGTCCCTGGGGTGTCTTGCGTCAGTCTGGGCCCTACAGGCAGGGTCAGAGGCCCCGGGCATAGCACGTGTCTTACCACAAGCGCTCTGTACCTCTCTGAATGACACACACATCAGGCAAGTGTCGTCATTCCTGTCTTCCAGAGAACGATCCCCACCCAGGTTTG
The DNA here is from genome assembly GCA_963574885.1 of Lepilemur ruficaudatus. Taxonomy (NCBI): domain Eukaryota; kingdom Metazoa; phylum Chordata; class Mammalia; order Primates; family Lepilemuridae; genus Lepilemur; species Lepilemur ruficaudatus. The sequence goes on along the minus strand of CAUYRT010101003.1, from coordinate 24,175 downwards.
CCTGGCGAGTCCAGCCAGACTGAAGCTCCCCTTACGCTCCAGATTGCTGGGAAAGGCCAACACAAGTGAATAAGAGGTCGCATGCAAGGAGCTTGGAGCTGAGCGCTTACTAGTTGCAGATTCAGATAATTCAGGCAAAGGAGGGTTCCGTTGGAAGGAGTACGGCTGTGAGACTTGGCACATGTCCGGCAGTCCCATTTGTGTGTCTTGAGTCGTTCCCCCTGAACTGAGCAGGGCTTGCTGGGCTGCTTGTTGAGGAGGTTATGGTTTTCCTAGCTGCAGAGCTGTGGCACCAGTGCCTTCGTACATCTGTGCGAGCCATGTGCTTTGTTTCACGCCAAGGGGGTCAGTGCAGCAAGGTCTGTTCTACTCTTGAGAAGATCAAAGAACTGTTCAGCACAGTGGGATGCCCAGCCACCACTCCGGCCAGTGTGGGAAGCTGTGGCCGGACCTCGGATCCGTGGAGATTCCCTAGCACAGGAAACATTTCAACCTCCTAAGAAGGGTCTAGACTTTTCAGTAGAGAACACAAGTTGGGGGAGAAATTGATGTAAAATGACAATATTCAGATTCTCTCTGGAACAAGAGAGAAAGGAAGGTGGGTGGGAAGCCACACTAGGCCTCTGTCTCTTACAGACTGACTAGTACCACTCAGGTAGACAGCAAGCAGAGCACCTGCCTGGTCCCTAGTGAGAAGACGAGACACACCCCACAAAAAGATTACCATTTTGGGGACTTATCTGTGCGGAATTAGATTCAGGCTGGAAAGAATAAGTATTAGCAGCAAGTCAGTAAAATACTAACCAAAATAAAAAATAACGCAATCCCCCTAAGCCTGCCCACAGAGAGAGCAAGGTGGCACAGGGAGACAGCCACCATGTGAGTCTCCAGGCACAAAAACAAAAGAAATGTTTAACAGCTGGATAAAAGTCAACACAGTGCAGGAACCTGGCGTGAATCCCCCATTGTAGTCCAGTTACCGCATTTTCAAATGCATTGAATCAAAAGCATAAAAACTAGACCCCTAAAATGACAGATTCTCCACTTGGAGGCCGGTAGCCTCTGGTCTCGGGCCGTGAGCGCGCCGCCGCCTGTGTTACATGTCACACGACTGTGCCTTGCAGATCACCACGATGGAGAGCAACCTGAAGACCATCGAGGAGGAGAACAAGGTGATCGAGCAGCAGAACGAGTCCCTGCTCCATGAGCTGGCCAGCCTGAGCCAGTCCCTGATCCACAGCCTGGCCAACATCCAGCTGCCGCACATGGTAAGTGACTGAGGCTCTCGGAGAGCGCCGCAGTTGGCACCGTAACGCAGATGTCTTAGCGCTATCGTGCTCATGCTCTGCGGCCTTTGGATGTGTGTGGTTGCCACCCCGAAACCGTAGCGTTAACGGCTAGAACCGTTGGTGGGCTGACCCGCGACATGAGTGTGCTCTGATAGGCTTCTCCCATCACTCACCAGGGGCACGTGCTGTTAGACTATTTTATGCTTTTGTGAATATACTATTGAGAAAATAAAAGCTGTATATGAACTACTATTTAATATCTCGTAGGATCCAATCAATGAACAAAATTTTGATGCTTACGTGACTACTTTGACGGAAATGTATACAAATCAAGACCGTTATCAGAGTCCAGAAAATAAAGCCCTACTGGAAAATATAAAGCAGGCTGTGAGAGGAATTCAGGTCTGAACAGCTGCTCTAGTGATGAAACTCTTGCTTAAAAAAGGATGCCTCTTGTTTTTGCTGCTGTAACTTACCAGAAAGTGTTATATATTTATTTCTGTTTGAAACAGTGCTATGCTTACAAGACTTCATAATGATTTTATGTCTTGCTTTAAGGACAGTACCTGCAGAATAGTTTCGAATACATCCACATTTTGTATGTTTTCCATGTGAGCTGACATAGTGTGTTCTACCATGTAATGTTTATAGCTGCTATGTATGCACATTTGGGGGTATATATATTTCTGAAGAGGTAAGCCGATCAAAATAAATAGAGTGTAAATTCTTTTTAATGCTTTAGTGATTAAATGTTTTAGTATTTTGAACTGAAATGGACAAAAAAAATAACAGCTTTGAATGACCATGTCGTGGCCCTGAAGCCACTTTTAGACATTATCATTTTGCCTCATGTTGGAGGACTTTATGGAATTTAAGAACTACATTTTGTGTGCATATTGTTTCATAGCAAGAATTGGTTGCAAAAATGCTTTATTTTTGAACAATGCTTGGAAATATTATGTGATTTTTTTGTTTGTTTGTTTTAGGAGGATGGTGTATGGTGGGGGCAATAGATGAGGTTTTTTGCATTCCAAGGAAATGGCATATGGACTAACTGTAAGAAATGAAATGAGTAATTTATTGTAAGACAACATCAAGCCATGGAAACTTGGCAGAAGATTCAAAGCAGCTTAAACCGCACTTTTAAATTAACTCCTAAACATTACATGGTGTGACTATGGAAACGTCAGTTCAGACAGGAGCTTGTCAGAGGTGGACCCCACGAAGATTTCCTTTTCCTTTTCAATAAACTTTGGAACGAGCTTCTCGTGCCCCCTAGAGTCCGCTGCCTCTGAGCTGTCTGCCCCGGCCGCACAGCTCGTGAGCAGAGTCTGCCTGTTTTCAGTTTAAGCTAAAAGATCATTTAAGAGCATTTCCCCTTCTCACTTTTAAGAATCATTATTGTCATTAATCTTATTGTTTGAGGGGTAAAGGCAAATGGTTTGTGAGAGTTCTAGTTACTGGACTGAATTTTCTGCTGGATCTGGTGAAAAAGCAGCTCAGTAAACCCCCCTGACTTTGGCGAGCGTCTGGTCCCACTGAGAGTCCTCCCACGTGGCGCCTGTGTCCCTTCCCCCGAGACCAGTGACCACAGAGCGTTTGCGTGGCCTGTCATTTGGTTACCGTGACCTATTCTAAGAATGAATGCAATCAGATTGTAAACGTACCTAAATATACTTCAGCACTTTTTTGCTTTACACTAGATCATCTTAGACTTGTGTATGCCCTCGAGGCCGGATTGTTTTACTCGCAACGACTGCACTATCCGTCTGCATAAGGCCACTTTTGACTGCTGCGTCCTCCTCCTGAGTAGTCCGTTGATGGTGTGTTGTGTTCCTGGCGTTGACTTGATTTACATTTAATAGCATCTCTTCCTTCCATGTCTTGATGTTATGCAGGAAGTACAAGCGTACTTTAAAATTTTGTTATGAAATAAAAAAAAAGATGGGTTTTGTAAAAATAAAAAAAAATATTTTTAGCAGAACAGGACTTACAGGGTCATTGTCCCCACAATGTGCCAGTCGACTATTTGCACTTACCTTGTCCTATATATCCATACGGAGGTGTGCAATTCCTGTGTCAGTAGCCTTGTGACACTAAACCTGGGTGGCGTCTACAGGAGCCCTCACGGCTGATCAATAATGTTGGGAAGAGAGGACTACAGGGATCTCACGACAAAAATTCTGGTACACTCTCAACCTCGGTATATATATATGTATAAATATATGTACATCCCAGCGGCACTTTATACTGTCCACTGTACAGACGCCTGCAGTTTTCCACGAGGACTTTACTCACAGCTGGGAAAAGATGATGTAATTACCGGGGCTCTGCGGAACCTGCCCCGCACAGCCCCTTTCTGTTGCTATCGGTTGCAGCTGCCATGCTCAGAATTGCCTTCGAGAGCTGAAGCAAGGTGCTTGCAGTCACCCGGGTCGCCCCCGCGGCCCAGGGCCCCTCCCCGCCCGGGCCCCTGTTCATAACAGCATCTGCATTCCCCACGTCGTGTCTGCAGCTTCTTTGCAATATAGTAACGCTTTTAGTAGAGTAATAGATAGCATCGGTTTTGGGTTCTTATTGTTATCACCTATGTACAATGGAAAGGGATTTTAAGCACAAATCTGCTGCTCATCTAACGTTGGTACATAATATCAAATCAAAAGTTATCTGTGACTATTATATAGGGATCACAAAGTGTCACATATTAGAATGCTGACCTTTCATATGGAATTATTGTGAGTCATCAGAGTTTATTTATTATAACTTATTGTTCATATTCATTTCTAAGTTAATTTAAGTAATCATTTATTAAGACAGAATTTTGTATAAACTATTTATTGTGCTCTCTGTGGAACTGAAGTTTGATTTATTTTTGTACTACACGGCATGGGTTTGTTGACACTTTAATTTTGCTATAAATGTGTGGAATCACAAGTTGCTGTGATACTTCATTTTTAAATTGTGAACTTTGTACAAATTTTGTCATGCTGGATGTTAACACATCTTACTCTAAATAAAAAAGGTGTTGCCACATTTGTAGCACGAAGGATCTCTACCCAGGGTCCGCCTCTTCACTGGGGTCTGGGGTCGCTGTCCGGGCCCTCGGGGTCCTCGCGGAGCGTCCGCCCCACACTCGGCTGCTCTGTCGCGCACCCGCAGAGCTGCAGCTCGTGCCGGCAAGACGTCACTCCGTAATGAGTGTTTGGAAACCCAGTGGGTGCCTGGGCCTCCCACTGGCCCCCTTTGGCCTCATTTGCCGTCACTCCGGCGCCTGCCCGAGAGCGAGAGCGCACAGGGCGCTGCACCTCTCCACGCGGGGCCCCTGGGACACGCGGTCTCCTGCGGACAATTCATCGCCACACTCGATAGGGCCCCTTGTTATCTAACAGGCTACTAACATCCAGTGTCCCCCGGGGAACCAGTAATGTCCTTCCTAGGGTTTTCCTCGCCCGGAATCTGGTCGGGGCCCACAGTGCCCCCGCCTGGCCGTCCCACCACCTCCTCGCGCAGCCCCCGGCCTCCCTGTGTCTCAGGACAAGAGCGACTTCCAGTTGTTCCATAAAGTGTCCCTAAACGGGCTTGTCCGATTGCCGCCTCCCGACCGATGCAGACTGAATGGGACACATGTCCTTCCCCGGGTCCCGGGATGTCAGACAGCTGCTCGTCACTGGTTTCCTGCGTGTGCAGAAGTAAAGCGTGTGACTTCCTCCCTGCCAGCAAGGATCTGAGCCCCAAAGTCACCCTCGAAACACAAACCCCCTTCAGATATGCTAAGCACTGAATTGCTCACTTTCACGTCGTCTGTGCTAGTGGACTGTGGCCTTCACATGCCCAGAGATCTCCAGGACGCGGGAGCGAGAGTCATTCAGAGCCAACGCAGTGCAGAGGTTGATCAGGCCACGCGGCCATCTGGCAGGAGGTAACTGAATTCAAGAGTAACCTGAAAAATTTAGGTCCAGATGCCACTCGAGGCCTTTGTTTCTGGAGTTCCTCGAAATGAGACTGTAACTCAGGCACCGTGTGTCCCCTAGACACTCCCGGCCTGTCTCTGACGGCTCACAAAACCCCAGCAGGCTGGAAGAGCGATCCCCAAAATTACTTGGGAAGCCCCAGATTATTTCCTTAGCAGGGTGGAAATGGGAGACCATCCAGGTGAGAACACACGGGCTGTTCGCCCTGAGCTTGCAGAGCTGGGAGTCGCCACGTCACTGGCGTTTTGGCAGAGCCTCAAGGCAGCACGCAGTGGGGAGCTTCCGGGCGGACGGGAGGCTGCTGGCCGGGGGGCTCGGGGGTGTGGACCTGAACGCCCCCGTGAGTGGTTGGGGAGCCCGTCTGGCTTTCTCGGTTGGTCCTCAGTCAGAAGCAGGAACAAAACTTAGGGCAGGGGCGAGTTACTCAGTTTGGACCCCTTGGGGACGACTGTCACAGAGCTTATTGCTCAGCCTCCTGGCTTGTCACTGGAGTGACAGCCCGGCTTCCTGCGCGTCCAAGCTGTGGACAGCAGGCAAGTCTGGGCTGCTCGGGGGTGAGGCTTGGCTTCCTGCGCAGGTGGCTGCAGAGTGTGGGTCCGACCACATAGTCTTCTCTCAGCAGTAGACGTCCTCGAACCTTGCAAAAATTCGGAATTAAGAATTAAAGTACCTCTTTGTGTTAAAATTGGGCATTTTTGGTACTTTAACAATTGAAATATTTATGAGAATCTGGCCAGTTAGCATGACGCTTCGGCCCTGAGGTTACAATTTGAAATGTGTATTTTCGTTGTTGATTATCGTGACTCCCTCCATGTGCGCATTCAGAATTATTAAAGAAACAAGCAGGCAGGTGTGGAGGCACCTGCAGTCCCACCTGCTCAGGAGGTCGGGGTGGGGGTGGCTGGAGCCCAGGAGTTTGGGACTGTGGTGAGCTGTGATCGCACTACTGCACCAGCCTGGGATAGCGCAAGACCCCATCCCTCCCCCAGAATGAAAAAGAAATGAGTCCCACCTCTTTATAAGCTTAATTATTATACTTATAAAATAACACAAGGTGTTCAATAAATGACAGGAGCACTTCTAAGGGAAAACGAACACATCAGATTTATAAAACCCATATGGCAGTAAATGATGTTCCACTCACCGCATTTGTAGGCAGGACCAACGATTAATCAAAGGGCTCCTACACAGTGCTCGTTCAAACCTCTGTTTAAACAGAAGAACAACCTCTGTAAGCTAGAGAGAGAACTAGGATCACAGGGCCTCAGAGAAACCCAACTGCTGCTACCCAGGGCTGCGCCCTCAGTTCCAGTAGACGCTCCCCGAGGAGAGCTGCTCTGGGCCCGCTGGGCATGACTCCGGCACCTGTCCCCACTGGGCCGGGTTATACCTGGAGCTTAGCTTAGGGGAAGCTGCCCTCGCCGGCCATGTGCGGCCCCTGCAGTCCGGGTCGGGGCCCTGCTCTCCCGCCTCCCCCAGGTGAAGGCCACCCTCACCTGTCTCTAGCAAGAATCCAGGTAGGTCTGTTTAGCCAGACCCTCCTCCCCTCACCCATGTCCACTCGGGATGTGACAGCAAAATGCCACAGGCTGGGGCTGACGAACCACAGACACTCGCCTCTTGCAGCTCTGGGGCCGGGCGCTAGGTGTCTGCGGGGCCTGAATGCCCGTTCCCAGGTGGCACTATGAACCTAACCCTAACCCTAACCTGTCTTGCTGTGTCCTCATGCTGTGAACAGGATAAGCAGCCCTCCGAAGCCTCTGTCCTGGGCTCTGTCCCACCAGCGGGCTCCAGGCTAGGGACCTAGTCACATCCCAGCGCCTCACCTCCCAACAAAGTCACCTGCTGTTACGTCACCGTCCCGACATCTGAACCTCGGCGGGGCACAAACATCCAGACACGGCACCCGCTGTTCCCTCTCAGTAATTCCCGCCACTGAGCTCTGTGGCCACAAATCCCATTTGTGGTGCTTGGAGTTGAGCCCGACACCCCCGGTCCACGGTGAGACCCCCGTGCCGTCCCTTGGGGAGAGTCTCCCTTGTGTCCTTTAACCAATATCAGGATCATTTGTTTGTTCCAGCCTCCTTTGGAAGAATTGGCTCGTCTCCGTGGTGAGGCTGGGCCTTTGCAGGTAAACTCTAGCGGAGTCGCCACGCAGAACAGGTAAGGAGAGCGTCTGCTCCCCACGGGGGACCCGGCGCTGACGGCTCGGGGATCCCCGTGCAACTGTCTGACACGAGAATAAGTACAAATCCTTTCTGAATTAGTTAAACTTTCAATCTTTCCTGTACTTAAAGGGAAAGAGAGCGCCCTCCGCCCCTCAGGACCCGGGACGTTGCAGGTGCTTTCTCTGGTCTGGAACCTTCTCAAAGTCTCCAGGAGCCTCTGGGCAGCTCCACCTGCTGGGACTGTCCCCAAGGAGCCACCGGTCCCACTCGGCATCTGGGGGCTGCCCTGGCCCCAGGCGCAGCTTCCTGCTGAAGTGGCTTTTTTCCTCTGGATACAGAGGATGGCTCGCGAGCGTGGACAGCTTCTACCTGGCTCTGAGCGAGGGCGGAATTTCTTTCTATCTTTGCATCTCAGTCACCGCCTGGTTCAAAGCTGATTCAATAACAAGACTTTTCTTTCTCTTCCGCCTTCGTGGAGTTTTATGGGATGGAAGGAGACTTGTCTGGGCCCCGGCACTGGATCCGTGTTCTGGAATGTTCCCACGCAGCCCGGGTCCTCCCAGGCATCCAGGGCCGGTGGGTGGGGCGGAGCCAGGTTCCTGGGGTCTCAGCCGCAGGCGCATCCTCCCTCCAGCTATTTGGGGAACGCGGCCCCTGGTGCTCCCCACTCAGCTGGGACAGGCTCTACTCTCTCTCCAGCCCCAACGGGGAGGAAAATTCTGGTAACCTCAAAAGGTGCAGCAAAGCTCTCTGCCAGAAAGGGGTCTGCCCACCCCACTGTGCTGTGCCTAATGCAGAGGTTTTTAGTGCAGGCAGATAAATATTCGAGGTGTTGGGCCGCGTGGCCTTGGTTTCGGGGCACACGGCTGACAGTGAACAATGGTGTATCCCAAAAGGAAAAGGTAAGTTTTCTTACCGGAGAAGACAGAACAGACAACAGGAGAGATGTGGCCTTCCTCCTGCACCCAGGAGGGCTGGAAAGGGAGAGACTCTTCCTCGCCCGGAGGGGGTCTCGAGACGTCCCTGAGGGCGGGGGCAGTCCGTGGCGAGAACGCCGTGCACCTGCGTTCCTGGTGCAGCCGGGGCTGTGGGATCCACGCCGTGGCCACACAGCTCTTGGCAGCCACCTGCCCACATCGGCTGTCTGTGTGATCTTGTAACTTTTTTATCAGAAGGCGAAGGTGTTTGCTCAGTACAGCAGGAGAGTTACTGAGTAACAGAGAACTAGTTCGACCTCTAGTTACTAAAAAAAAAAATTCATTACCTCGATAAAGGGTATTAAAATTAATTAAAAATTACACCAGGGGCAGTATGTAGCTTTGCATTTTTTAAAAACAAAGTTTGTAATTCATATTATAACTCATGTTTTCAGCACAAAACAAGTTCAAGATTAATTCCTATGGAAGGAATTTTGGCTGAAAGATGATAAAACATGAATTTAAGAAAATAGTTTAGATCGTATTTTTAATGGACTATGTATCATCCCAACCTTTGATGCAGCTTCCTGCATGCTACCCTCTGTGACATTAAACTGCACACACATTTGTTTTTCTGGAAGTGTCTATTTCTAGCAATGAGTCCATCTTGCTGCAGATCACTGAACACAGGTGAGAGGAGCAAAAGTCACGGGAAGAGGAATCGCAGGTCGGGTGGCGCAGACGTGCTTGCCTGCGGCTCAGCCCCGGGTGCAGGCAACTCGCGCTGGGGCAGGACCCGGGTCCTAAGGAGGGTCCCAGGCCTCGGGGGAGCCGGGCGCCGGGGACTACAGTCGGCGGGATGGCCACAGAGAAGGAGGACGTCCGCTGCAGAGAAACCCCACGGACACGACCTCACAGCCACGCCCTCGGGGTAGCAACGCTGAAAACACTGAGCGTGAGGCCTTCCGGGGGGCCTGTCTTCTTTCACGAATGTTCTTCAAGTATGGCAGGTTTGTTAAGGTTCAGAAGCACGGCAGCCAGGGATGATTACTTCAAAACAACGGGCCACCGTCCTCGTTCTCCTGTAAAGCCATTTCTCTTCCTTTACTCCCCTGTGCCCGCGTGATTGACGCCCGTGCACCCCACGGCACTGCCCTCGTCCCAACGCTGTTTCCCTGGAGAGCCGTCGGGCGACAGATGCCCTGAGGGCCGGGACCCCTGGGAGCTGCCCCGAGGTGGGCCTGGCCCTCGGGAGGCGGGATGGTGTCCTCACATTTACTCTCTGCAGTACGTGGCACCTTGCATTGGAAATACCAGTATCAACAGTTTAAAATGTGCCCTCCCTGCTCTGCAGAGCAGTCACTGTTCTTAGCTTTGCAGGCTGCAGAGATGTCACAAACAAGGTCTGTGCCCAAACTTCCTGCAAGACCAGTCTTAAAGTAACCACGGGCTTTTTGCAATAATGAACAATTTTCCCCTTCAATTTGACTGTGGACAACCTGGTAAAGCTCTTTGAGTACAATAACGCTTAGATGACACATTCTATTGCAGGGTCTGGGGTTGCGTTGGAACATGGGGAAAGATTTGGGATAATAATAAACCATCGGATTTGTGGGGGTTTTTTTACTTTAACAGAAGTGTGTTTCTGGTCTAGCAGCATCAAAAGCCGCAGGGCTGGCAGACGGGCCACAGAAGGACATAGGAAACAGGCAGCCTCGGCTTCCAGGTGCTGCTGCCCCCGGGGGTGTCTCTGCTCCCGGCAACCGCCAGGCTCCCTCCTGCTCCCTGGCAGCTCCTGCAAAGCCTCCTCCTCCCCTGACCTGCTCCCACTTCCTCTGTCGTGGTGCGAGCAGATCCGGGGAGCGTAGTGCATCCGCAAGACCCCGGTTTGATGAGGACAGGTTGCTCATTCCCTCTTCTTGTTGGAGGGTCTCTGCCAGCCGCTTTGTGAATTATGCATTATCACTGATCTGTTGCCAAAAGCACTTTCTGGAATCCCATGAAGTGTTGGTGCAAAAATGTTCTTAGATGCTTCGTGCTTATCTGATGGAAAGCAGGAAAGACTAGCCTGCGGTCACATTTCTAAAGTTCTTTTATTCCTGTAGAACGGTCCCCCTTCGTGCTCCAGATCTAAAAAGCCTTCCTCACATCTGGATCTGAACCTCTACCTCGTGTTCCGATAAGTGACAGGTTCAGGCTCTTCACCCACCCGAGGCTTCCTGACCTCCCCTCATGGTGCTACAGCCGGACGAGGTCTGGACGGATCCTCACTCCCTGGAGCCCAGCCCTTCCCATGGCCCAGCTGCTCACGGACGAAGCTCTCAAGCTGGGTTTCTGTGTTTCCCGTCGTCCGGTGTGGATGGGAGGGCCGCAGGCTGCGCTCTGCAGGCTGGGCATGGTGGCTGACGGGCCTGCGTCCCAGGAAGAGCTCCAGGCCTGTGTTCCCGTGAGACTTTGCGTGGGGCAGTGGAAATCCCGACCCGAGGCCAGGAGGCCAGGACCCCGGCCGTGTGTGTCCGTCCAAGGCCGGGTACCCTTTGTTCTGGTGAGTTCTGGGTCGAAACAGGGCAGGTCTTGGAGTCCCCAAGCACTCTAGCTTAACAGCCACTCTGAGCCCTGGGAAGGCAGCATTTCAGGAGTAGCCAGAGGAATTCTGCTCTATTGCTGGTTCTTTGCAGCAGAAAATGGCCTGGGGACACGGATGCTTGGGCTCCGGCACAGGCACAAATTTTTATCAAACCGTAAGACAAAAAAGCCACGAGCCTAACAGAGGCTGGGTGCCCACCACCCACTCAGACTCCTCACTGCGTGGGCGCCGGTTCCGCACGGCGTCAGCCTGGGGACACCAGTGACACCAACCAGCCCCATCAGGCATCCCCGCCCCCGGCTCCAGGCGCCTTGACACTGGTTATCCTATCGGAACATTCCCCGGGTGGAACAGGAGGGAGGGGGCTGCACTCCACCTGGAGGCCTGGGCTCCACGGAGGAATTCACCCATCCAGACCCCATGGTCCCCAGGGACAGGACCCACCAGCTTCTCCTCTGCCTGGCCCCCTGATGTTTTCTAGCACTTTCTAGCAGGAAGGAGCAATGCACTCCCCACGGTTTCCAGCCAGGCCCGGGGTGGTCTGCGCAAAAGGGAAGGAGGGACCCCGTAGACCCCTCAAGCGTGGATAGGAAACATGTGACATCATGAAAGTGGAACAGAAAAGAAGAAAAGGAAAACAGTCGGCTTCCTGAGGTGTGCTTCCAATTTTTTAAAGTTTTGCTTGAATTTGTTCACCAACTTTTTTACCTTGACGATTCATTTCTGTGTAAGAGACGATATCTGTAGCGCTGATGTCAAAGGATGGGGATTAGTTGGGTCCAGGCGTGTCTCACGGTGGCGATGTCCCTTGGGATTGCGGGGACCCAGACACCTGGCCGTACTCTAACCTGCTCACTGCTGTGGGAGGAAAGGCTCCGGCCGCTTTCCTTAAAGAGGAAACAGTTTCCAGGCAGCAGGTTGGGGGGCGGGAGCCGGCCTACGTCAGCGTCCTCTGCTGGGGTCCCCCCACCATGTGCCGGGGGTGCAGCACCGCCGTCTCCACAGCCAAGGCCCACTCGCCCCTCCGCACCCTGCCCTCCTCCCCGGGGACTCAGTGACACCTGAAGGAGGAGCTGCTGTCCAGCAATCCTCCTGGCCCCAGTATTTTAGGATTTCAGTTCGGATTGGTTTTCACTAACTGACCTTTTCTGTTGCTAAGGTGGGCTCCAGGACTTGGGTTCATCTCCTCCTTCTGTGGGGCTCCGTGTCCTTGTCCCTGGGTGATTGTTCGGGATCTCAGAGGAATGATGTTCATCTAAACCACACACGTGCACACACATGCACACGCATGCACACGCACATGCACATGAGCAAGGCCATTTCTCCAGGTCACACCCGCAGGGAGGACACACGCCTGCTGACTGTGGCCCTGAAGCTCAACAGGGACCCTGAGGAGCAGCAGGGAGAGAGGCCACAGGTGTGGAAACAGAGGCAGAGCTCAGGCAAGTTCTGGCCCCCCAGGCCTGAAACAGTGAACGTGAGAACGAGGCTCCCCCACCCCAGGGGCCAGAGTCAGGAGATGTCTTCTTTCCCTTTGGGATCTGTGAACTAAAATAAAATTTTAAGTCCCCCCTCTCAACCAGCTGACTGAATGGACCCCCTTGTGGCCAAGGGCATACCCCAAAACTAAATTCCCTGCCAGGAGTGGGGAGGTCAGACATGCCTCATCATACCCCCTCCCCTCTTGGAGACGTCCTTTGTGACCCATTAACAGGCCTAAGGGTGTGCAAGACACACCTGCAGGTCCTCAATTTAGACAACAAATCTGTGTCCAGTGGCTTATCCCTGATAACAGCTTCTTATGTTAAAACATTCCAAGACTCCAAAGCATCATGTCTAAATTACAAGTCAAAGAATATTTTAACTTCTAAGCCCCTGCTTAGAGATGGGGCCAAACCAATGTGTGCTTCCCACGTATTGGTATATGACTTTACCCGTAACCCCTGTCTCCCCAAAATGTATAAAACCAGACTGTGACCCTGCCATGGCGAGTCCACTTGCTCAAGGCTTCTTGGGAGTGGCTCCAGGTCATGGTCCTCAAATTTGGCTCAGAGAAAATCCTTTAAAATTATTTTACAGAGTTTGTCTTTTTTTCCCCCCTGACAAAACTTAACACAGGTTCTTGAGTTGTTTCTCAGAAACCTGGACTTGATGGAAAATGCAGATGGGGAGCTGAGGGATTGAACTCTGGCCCCGTCTTTGTTCTGAATTGTCCTCTGTGGGGGCCGCACCCGTCCTGACCTTCCTTTCCCTGAATCCTCAGACGCCCTCACTGGAGGACGTCCCGTTTGGCAGCCAGACCCTCGTGTCACCCCCATGCATTGATCTGTGATTCTGCCTGCCTGAACCGGCCCTGCCTTCAAACCCGGCGGAGGAGCTGGGGTTTTAGGCATTAGCCGCTGTTCTCCTTGCAGGGCCCCTGTGGAGAGAGACCCTTCCTGCTACTGCAGCGCTTGGCCACGTCGTTGGGCTGGGCTGTGTCGTTGGGTGAGCCGACCTCACTGTGGTCCCACAACAGTTTCCAGGAACAGAGATGTTTCCTGCTGTGGCTCCCTCAGTAGAAAGCGCCTTAAATAAAACACTTCCCTGGGAACTCGGGCCCATGCCCACTTTGGGGACTAGGAAGAGGCCCGCCACCGGGCTGTATCTCACCAGGAGCTCACCTGAGCTCACCTGTGCTCACCCTTACCTGAACCACACCTGAGCAGCCTTAGCCAGGTAAGGACAGGGAGGGACAGGAGACCCACACATTCCCCACTGGAGTTTTTAGGGAGAAAGTAAAGGAAGTTCTTCTGGGCATCCCAGGCCAACCAGGTTTCGTAAGAGCTGTCTTGAGAAACGCCGGCCAGGGCAAAGCAAAGTAGCACAGGCGTGACTTCCAGCTCAGAGGGGCTAACACTTCAATAAGCTTTTTCTTCTTTATTTCTGGCCCCCCAAACCTAGAACCTTTCCCAGCTTTTGAGAGTCTCAGCACCACGACCGATTTCAACCCCATGTGGCCAAGATGTGCTGGAGAAAGGACATCCCTCCCGGGAGCAGGAGGAGAGGCCGGTCATCGCTTGAGCGCTCAGGTCTGCCCGGAAGTGGCCGCGGCACAGGCTAGGTCAGGGGGACCGGACTCAGAGCCCAGTTCCACCGTCTGCCCACGGCGCGGCCCAAGACAGCCTGGCAATTTCTCCGGGTTTCGGTTTGCATCTCCTGACGGACCCAAGAGGCCGAGTTAGACACAGGTACGGCAGGTTATACAGATCGTCGAGCAAGCTCCTGGAGAGCTCCGCAGGGTCGCCAGGAAGGAACCAGAACCCTGTGCGGTAATTTAAAGGTTTATTCTGAGCTGAACACGCACAACCCCTGGCCGTGGTTGGGTCACAGCCCGGCTCTGCACGTTTTGGGGGAGAGGAATTACACGCAGCGTCATTAATAACACACAGAAGGTGGGCACTGGTCTGGCCTGCGAAGGCAGGACATGGCTAAGCAGCATTACGGGTCATAGGTGGGTTTAAAGACTCTTTGATTTGTCGATTGTTTAAAGAAATGAAGCTTTGTCTAGAGGCTTGGAATGTTTTAAGTTAAGATAAGCAAGTCTGGTAATCAGAGACAAGTCGCCGGACACAACCTCAGACTCCAGCAATCTGTAAGCAGTCAGGCCCTGCAGGTGTGGTCCAAACCCTGTCCTGCGTGGCCTCAGCCTGGTAACAAGTCACAAGGGACGGCCCGGAGAAGGGAGGGCATGAGGAGGCGTCTGACCTGCCCCCTCATGGCAGCAACTCAGCTTTAGGGTATTTCTGGGTTCCCTTGGCCGGGGGCCCACCCAGTCAGCTGGGGGCTAAGATTTCATTTTAGTTCACAGCAGGCAGGGACGGAGGAGACAGGCTTGCAAGTGGCCTGGTCCGGGCTGGAAGGCTGGGGCGTGGCGAGTGCCCAGTGGGTCAGAGGGAGCCGGCTAGGAGGCTACTTTATCCCCAACTTGTTTCCCAACTTGCCTGTGGACAAAAACAACCCGCCCCCACCCCAACCGCAGGCTCTGACTCTCCAGGGGGGCACTGGGGGCTGTTTTCAGCACAAGGCAGACGCTGCTTTGGGCACCTCTGGGAGGCGCTGCGTGGAGGACGCTGGGTTATAGCGCAGCCCAGGCGCTGGCGGCTGTGGGCAGGGAGACACAGAGGCTGTAGCTAAGGGGAGGACGCGGGGAAGTGGCTTGGTGGAGAGCCCGGTGGGGCCGGCGCATGGGGGCGGAGGGCAGAGGGCAGATGGCAGAGAGCGCAGGGCCCTGATGTTGTGGCTGGCTCCGCTGTGGTCCCTGTGATCAGCCTGCTGTGGGGACCTGCACGGCTGGAACCCCCGGAGACAGTGGGACCCGAGGCCTCTGGCGCAAGGTGGCCCTTGGGGCTGCTGGGGGAGGAGGGAAGGGTTCTGTGTTACTTTGTGCTGTGTTGTTCCCAAAGACAAAAGGTGCCGTTTAGAAGAAAAACTCGGGTCCAGCATTTTACCATCTGCTCCTCCCAGGCGCCGGGAGCTGTGGCCCAGACCCACGTCTGTCTGGGAGCCCCGGCCCCGGCCCCCCAGCTCCGTGTTCCACGGGAGGCCAGCGTGTAGGTGGCTGGTCCTCAGGACGCTGAGAGGCACTGGTGCTTCCACAGCTCACCTGTGAGCCCCCTGTGGGTGGATGAGACTCCACACGGGGAAACCGGACTGGGGCGGGGTCCAGAGACCCGGCAGGAGCTTCCAGCTGGCGTCTCCCGTGAGTCCTGCAGACAGCGCTGAGCTGCCCCCGCCAGGCTGTGTGGCAAGACCCACGGCCCTGCCAACCAGGCGAGGTCACTGGGCCCAGAGCGCGGGGGTCTCGTGGGGCTGTCCTGAGCCAGTGCTGCGTGCCCAGGGCCCAGCACAAGCGTCTCGTCCCCTGCACCATCCACGGTCTGCCCACGGCCCGCGGTTCCGGAGTTGCCGTTTCTCTGGTTGTCATGGTTGGTTGAGATGAATCACCACAGAGCTGGCAGAGCAGAGGGACCTGGCAGGCTGGTTCCGTCCCCTCAAGGGAGGACACATGAACCTGCTGGCCATTGGGGGACAGGGACTCCGGGGACAGGCCAGCCGGGCAGGGCAGGACACCACCCACCTGGGAGTCAGCCACCAGGCCTCAGGCCAGGGTCCCCCCCAGGCCTTCCTCCCTTGTGTTCCGCTCTTCTCAGAGCCAGGCCGCAGGCCGAGGGTGGCAATGAGGGAGGGGCAAGGTGGGGCGGGGCAGACACTGCGGCGGACTGGACACTCACCTCTTCCCAGGGGTCTCGCCTGGGCTCAGGCCATGGGTCGCTGAGCCAGCTGAGGAACACGCAGGCCCGGCCTCTGCCAGGTTGGAGCCAGAGTGGCCAGAATGGGCCATGGAACTAGGGAGAGGCCCCTGAGGACAGGGGCCACTGGCCGGCACCCCGCAGGATGGTTGAGCAGTGGCGGTGAGAGGGGGAGGGAGGAGGAGCACCCAGGGTTAGGTTTGCCCCAAGTAGCTGATGGCCGAAGCAGGAGCCAGTGGAGGCTCAGGCAGCGCCGTGGCCGGGACGTCTTGGGTGTGGGGTCCCTCCCGGGCAGCCTGGGCTCAGACGGCTCCCGCCCCTCCTCCGAGGAGCATAGCCAGGGTGGGACAATCCCCACGGAACAGCAGAGCCCCCCATGATCCGGCACTCGGGCCACAGCGAGAACCACGCGCACGGTCACAGCAGAGTCCATGGACATGGAGGGTCCCACCTGTCCGGCTGCAGCACCTGGCCGGGGGCCGCCCCGGAGCTGGTGTCCGAGGCACAGGGACGGTCCCCGCTGGCCACGCTGGGGCCACTTCTGGCTGCCGTGGAGCAGGAACCTTGGGGCCGGCTCTCCGCTGGGGCTGGGCCCCTGAAGGCAGGGCAGAAATGCAGGCTGGACAGAGGAGGCTCGCTCTGTTGAAGTCGTATTGAATCCACAGAGGAGGGTCCTGAAATTTTCTCATAAAACAAACTCGTTAGTTCGTAGTTGGGGGTGGAAAACACAGCCACGGCTTAGGCTTCGGTGGTTACGTGGCACGATGGTGATGTTCTCTGGCTGCTGGGTGATTTGAGACGTGTTCACAACGGTCACTGCAAAAGCTCTGACAACTCAGGAAACATCCATCGAGCGGCCGTGGCCGGGTCTGGACTCGCAGAGCCCACCGTGACGGCAGCTGCAGCCGGAACTGGCCGAGGCGCCCACACGCTTGCTCCTGAAGCGATTAGCGCATTACGAAGGATTACAGGGGCATTTCTGGCAGGACCTAATCACAACTTTTGCCCGGTTAGCCGAAGGCATCTTAGCGCTGGGCCACGTGCTCTGGGCGGGAGAGTGAGTGGTTTGCCAACATGCAGGGCGGGCGCTCGTTGGGGGCCGGTCCCCCTCCGCTCTGCAGACCCACGGACAGGCCACTCTGGCCAAGGCAGCTTTGTATTTTATAAGAACAACTCATCCTTGGGGCGATGCGGGCTTTTCCACGCTTCCATGGCCTCAATAGACACAAACGTTCCTCGTGGCCACAGAGGCGATATGTCCTTGGGCCCCTTCAGCTGCCACGTCCGCCCTGGCGTCCTCCATCCACTGTGCGTGATGTTTTCTTGCCGTGGTCTGCCGTCTCCTGGGATCTCTGCAGACGTGTGGGTGGAGAGCATCACGCTGAAGGGAGGTCTGCAGAGTCCTCAGGCGCCGGCACCGCCTGGTGTCACCTGCAGCTCCACAGAGCCGGGCAATTTGGTCCTTTGCTGGACGGGAGGAGCCTCGTGACTGGTTCAGAAAGTGACTCTGAATGACACAAAGCCACTGCTTCTGCCCTGGAGGTCCAGCTGTGCCACCCCAGTGCGCCAGGAGGGTGCAAAGCACAGCAGCTCGCAGGGCGACCACAGAACACGGCTCCAACATTCACACACATGCGCGCACACACATGCGCGCACACACATGCACATGCATGCACGCACGCATGCCTGTTTGCTTGCTGACATTTCAGGCAGCTGACCTGGCAGGCTTGTCCCTGCCTTCCCACTGTGGAAGATGATTCGCTAAGAGCCCTCAGGGCTCCCGCGTGAGTGACATGAGCTGTCGCACACAAAGCACTGGGAGAACGCGGGGTAGGGTGAGCACTCCGTGGTCCTTCACTGCAGCTATAATGCAGCTTTGTAGGAAGTCACTAACTGTTCTCCAGTGATTCTCAGACCTGTGGTTTTCCTCCTGTTGCCTATGCCCCAACCTCATCTGCGGCTCACACTGCTGCCTGCCGGACGGGTGCCTTTCCTGCGGTGCCTGGGAGCCCGAGCGGGATGCACATCCTTGTACTTGCCCCAAACCTGCCTGGACCCCCTGTCTCCCTGAAATGTATAAAACCAAACTGTGACGCAGCCACCCTATTGGTGCCTCCACCTACTGTTGGGGCCTGGCCCCAAGGCAGTGTCTGGCAGCTCGGAGCTCCCCGTGTCCCTGGAGGTAGGCTTTGGGTTCCCCAAAGCCCCCACTGAGGACAGAGGGCCACCCACACTCCGGGTGCAGCATGCTACCCCAGGGCCCTTGCAGGGAGGGGACTATTTGGCCTGGACACCCTCCCAGACACCGGACTTCGTCATCTAGGTATGCAGAAAACTGTCCTGGTGCTGATCTGAGAAAACCACTGGCTCTAAGTGTTCAGGTTCACGTTTACAGATGTTCCATAGCTAGAGAAGCAACCAGGACTCGGCGCTGACAAAGGGGGCTTCTAGGATTCCCCACCTGTTCACACTCTTGGCCACGAACTGAGCACTGATGCAACGTGCTTGGGAAGGATGGAGGATGTGGCGACAGGGAAGCAGTGATTCTCCACAGTAGCACTGATGTGCTGGAATTCTGTGCTCATGTGAACTGCAGACGGCAGACTGACTTCTGGAACCCACAGCCTCCTGTTCCCCGCCTGGATGGAGTCCTGCACCTGCCCCAACTGCACCTTGTTAGTTTGAGCTCATCTGACCGGAGCTCCCGAGAGACACCTGGCTAACCCTAACCCTAACCGTGGCACACGGGCTCTGCTGCTCTTGCCTGCTGCAGCCTGCAGCACCCAGCAAGGCGGGCAGGCCTTTGCCACTCGACTGGGGGCCACAGCGCAGGAGCCTGACCCCACCCTGCCACGCTGTCTCTGTCTTGTCCACCTGCGTCTCTAGTGCACTGGGGTGAATCGTGTCCCCCGGGGTTCTGGCACTTAAATTAGGAGGAGGTTCTCTTGGTGAGCTCTGAGCCTCTGTGGCCCATGTCCCCACGAGCAGACAGACGCAGGGCGACGTGTAGCAGGAAGGCAGGGCCTGGAGAGCGGTGTCTCCCAGACAAGGGGCGCCCTGGGTCACTGGCGGCCACCAGAGGCTGGGGGAGAGGTACGGGCAGATCTGCCCTGAGAGCCTCCAGGGAGAACCAATTCTGCTGACATCTCAACCCCGGGGCGCTGTGGGGGATGAGATCGGCTGTCTGAGCCGCCAACCACAGTGCTCTGCTGGGGCAGCCCAGGGAGCTGGCAGCCCCCAGGCCCCGCCATGCAGCACAGGGGCTGAGCACACAGTGGGCTGGGGAGGAACCTGCCCGCAGAGGGCGGGGCGGCTGCAGCGGGAGGTCTTGGCACCGGCCCCAGCAGGTCCTGTGATTGGGGCTGACTCACCGTCTGGGAACGGCTCCCGGCCCTCCCGACTCAAGGGCCCCCTGGACCCCGAGGAGTTTCCCAGGCAAGAGGTAAGTTTGCGCCTCACTGACTCCTTCATCCCACCTGCTTCCTGGGGATGATGGGGTCCCAGTGCCCCACATGCTCTCCTCAGTCTCACAACACCGGTGAGTAGGAGCTGCTCTCCTGGTTTTCAGAGGAGGAAACCGAGGCCCAGAAAGGAAGGAACGGGACGGGGTCACAGAACTGGAACGGAGGTGACGAGACTGCCTCCAGGTGTGTCTTGTCCCAAAGCCCCTGTCCTTTCTTCCCTAAGTGCTGGGAGAGTGTTAAGCCTGGCTGAGAGACGCCAGGCAGGCAAAGTCACCCCCAGGGCAGGTGGCAGGAGATGTGCACTGTGCACTTGTGAGCATGGTGACATTACGTGCACATGGGAGGTAGGTTCCTGGGGCAAACCCGTGACACTGTGCATGATGGACTGAGGGTCCCGGTGAGCAGGGGTGAGGCTGGGGGAGGCCTCGCAGTGGTGCAGCCTCAGCGGCTGCCATGGGACGCACTGCCCATGCGTTTCCACCGTGAGGCCGGGGCCAGCCCTGCATCAGTCCGTCCGGGGAGGGGCCGAGCGCCAGGCATTCCCAGGTGCAACCTGGCAACTCCCGGGGAACGCCAGCGGCCCATGGAACAGAAACTGCAGCTCAGAGCAGCCGCCCTGCGAGGTCTGGGAGGGTCCCTGCCGGTGTCCACGCTACAGAAAGCGCAGAGCACGAGGCCCCGCACATGCAGATGCCCAGTCAGGGCTATTTTTCTTTCTCTCTCCCTCCCTTTATTAGCTACAGGTCATTCAGCAGGTTACTTAAAATTCTCTAAGCTCCCGGTTTCTCATTTGCAAAATGAGGATCATAACACCTGCCTCCCTGGCTGTTATGAGGGTCTGAAAATGAGATGTCTGTGCGCAGGATGAAGGCAAGGACCTGGCTACAGGGAGGCAGGTGTTTTCATCGCACCTCCAGGGCCGTACCCGAGGTCTGGGTCACAGAAGAGGGGGCCTGGGGCTTAGGCAGCACCTTTTCACTCTCTCAGCTTCTTTCTGTGAATCTACAAATGACTAAAGCTTTTGCATGACAACAAAAGACTGTCAGTTAGTACAATTGGCAGTAACAGGATTTGGGGCAGATGATGGGATTTGCCAAGTGCTTAGAGGGAAGTGGGAATACTTCACCTGGGTCCGGGAACATAGAACATCAGTGGCTTTGCCCATCCTCCAACAATCCTGCACAGAGAAGTCAGGGCCTGGGGCTGTGAGGCTCCCAGGGGCCTCCAAAGGACAGATGCAGGAGGTGACAGGAGATTCGAGAGGTCATTTAGCCCGACGAGAGGAGGGGCTTCACTGCTGCAGCGGAGGCTTTTTCCGGCCCTGTCACTGTCACTGCTCTGGCCTCCCCCGGCCAGACCTCCCTGGCCAGGGCTCTGCGAGTGGCCGGTGTGCCAGGCAGGGTCTTCAGAGACACAGACCCAACAGGACGTGGTGGCAGGGGGGTGGACGGGAGGGAGGAAGGAGGAAGGAGGAGGATGGGCGAGCACATGCACAGGTGGGCAGAAAGACAGACTGACTGAGATGGGCTCCGTGGCCATGGGGCTGCAGGCCTGGAATCTGCAGGGGAGAGTGGCAGGCGTCAACTGGAGCAGGAGCTGTTGGTGGCTGCAGGCTTGAGGCGGGTTCCTTATCCTCTGAGAAACCTCATTCTGCTCTTAAGGCCGTCAGCTGGCTGGACGAGGGCCACCCACACGACGAAGGGTCCTTCACCTGACATCAGTTGATTTTAGAGTCAGCCGCGTCTACAAAGCACCTGCAGCGGGACACATTAGCATCCGATCACATCACCGGGTGCTAAGCCGCCGAGAGGACACAGAGCAACCACCACAGCTGCCTTAGGAGGCAGCCGTCCTCCTGCCCTGGGATGCCACTGCTGCTACGGGCGGCAGGTGTGGCCCACCGCACCTGAGCCGGGGTG
The DNA here is from genome assembly GCA_963574885.1 of Lepilemur ruficaudatus. Taxonomy (NCBI): domain Eukaryota; kingdom Metazoa; phylum Chordata; class Mammalia; order Primates; family Lepilemuridae; genus Lepilemur; species Lepilemur ruficaudatus. Next base: position 2,569 of record CAUYRT010101003.1, on the reverse strand, counting down.
GACTGACGCAGGTGACCCTCTGAGAAGAGCCGCAAGGGCGCCGGCCCCAGTAGCTGGCTGCTGGCCAGCTCCTCGCAAGACAATGGTGCCCAGCACGTGCCCCGGAGCTCTGCTGGGAGGTAAAATGACCCGAAGCCAATCACTGTGATTTTTCTGTGATTGTGGGTTAGGGTTAGGGTTAACCCTCAACCTAGTCAATGCAAAGAATGCTCAGGTCTCGTCTGCCAGTTTCCAAAGCGCGCCCCTCCCAGGTCAGTGCCGGGGCAGACGCAGAACTGCGAGGCTACCTGAGAGCCATCCTGGCCATCCGGGGACGGGCAGTGACGCAGGCGGTGCAGGCTTGTTGCTGTCATTCAAAAATGAACATTCTGGTGCGGCCACGGTGGGCACTAGGCACGGAAACCTCAGCTCAGGGCTTTGCGGAGCGGGTGCAGCGCCAGGCGGGAATTGGAGTGGGGAGGTGGGCACAGGGCCTGCTGGAGTCGCGGGAGGGGAGGGCATCATTTGAGCTGGGGCTAAAGGCTGAGTAGGAGTTTGCCAGGCAAAAATACTGACGTTAACTTGGTATCTGGTGGCCAGGGAGGAGGCGCACGTGACCAGGACCCGAGCTCTGCGCCCCGACTGCACTGGAGGGCCAGAGGTGCCCGCGCGGGAAGCGACAGGTGGGGTGGCCACGCAGACACTGGCCCACAGGGGCCTCTCGGTGCTGGTTCAGGGCCACAGGGAGGCAGAACCGGCCAGCAGCTCTGGGAAGGGGCAGAGCTGAGCAAACAGAAGGAAGGATTTGTGACCATGGTGCTCAAACGTGGGGCGAGGCCTGGACGGGAGTGACCTCAGGTTGGTGGTTGCGAGAAAGGGATTCAGAGGATCAGAAGAACAGTGATTCCAGAGAAAAGCTGCTTTTTAGGGAGAGAAAGGTTTTGGGTTCCTGACATGCTAACTAATCTTGAAGTTCCCATGGGACATCAAGGTGGCGCTGTCTGGAAGTGAGTGTGGCGCCCAAGAGCCTGCCGCAGGGATGTGTGTGACTCCTCAGTACCCAGGACACCTGATATCTTGCTAAGTGTCCCTAGGTGACCAGGAAGGTGATCATACGCTCACAGGGATACCGGCTGCAACAACCGACACACAGCAGCCTGGGTGCCACCTGCGTAGACATGACACCTTTAGAGCCCGTGCCGTGTAAGAAAGAACTTGGACTTTTTCCTGGGACAGAGCTTTTAAACCCCTGGAATTTCCCAGGTGACAGGGGCATATGTCCCTGGTGGCCCTCAGCCACGTCTGAGCTGACGCTGATGGGGAGACTCAGGTTGAGGGCTGGTCCCCAGGAGGATGGGCCACACGATGAGGGGCTGGGAGCACCTGGTGTCAGCTCAGCCTCCGGAAGGGAGGGAGGCTGGAGACCTGGGCTTCAATCCTATGGCCAGCGAGTCCCTCAGTCCTGCTCAGGCAGGGACACCCTAAGGAAACTCTGGGCACCAAAGCTCAGCAGAGCTGCCCTGTTGGACACCTGGCTGTGCCAGGATGGTGACAGGCCCTGGTTCCACAAGGCAAGGACACAGCGGCTTTGCACTCAGGAGCCTCCTGACCTTGTCCCAGGTGTCTCTTCATTTGGAGGGTCCAGGTGGGCGTCCTTAATAATAAAGGGGCCATCATAAAGTGGCACTTTGCTCTGCGAATTGTTCTAGCATGATGTCGACCCGGAGGGGATCCTGGGAACCTCTGAATTTGTAACCAGCTGGTCAGAGCGTGGGTGTCCTGGGGCCCTCTGAACTCAGGGCTGGTGCTGACATAAGGTCTGTATTGCTGGGGTCCATCTGTGCCCCACGGGGTCTGCCCTAAGTCCAGGCGGTCAGTGTCTCCAGGGGACTAGGGAACGCTGCCCACTCCACTGCTCAACCCACTGTTGTGACTCCCACCCGATGTTCTGCCCTTATGGAACCTTCGGAAAATTATTCTTGCATGTGGTCCTGGTTCCACACAGACTCCACAGTCAAACCTAACAAGGTCCCCTGGGTAGGCAGCCTCTGAGGAGGTCCCCAGTGGTCCAGCTGTCTGTGGTTCACTGTCTCAGGTGATGCCTGTTAGGTCCGGAGCTGAGAGAGAGAGAGAGAAAGAGGGAGAGAGAGAAAGACACACAAAACCTCATGTGCAGTAAAATGTTTGAGTATCTGGGTGCGGGTGGGTGGAGGCCAAAAAGTGTCTACCCTGAGGGAGGGGAAAGTCTTGGGGTTTTTTTTGTTTTTTTTTTTTTTTTGAGACAGAGTCTCACGTTGTTGCCCGGGCAAGAGTGCCGTGGCGTTAGCCAAGCTCACAGCAACCTCAAACTCCTGGGCTCAAGTGATCCTTCTGCCTCAGCCTCCCGAGTAGCTGGGACTACAGGCATGCGCCACCATGCCCAGCTCATTTTTTTTTCTATATACATTTGGTTGGCCAATTAATTTCTTTCTATTATTAGTAGAGACGGGGTCTCGCTCTTGCTCAGGCTGGTTTCGAACTTCTGACCTTGAGCAATCCGCCCGCCTCGGCCTCCCAGAGTGCTAGGATTACAGGCGTGAGCCACCGCGCC